>PISX010013824.1:0-55270 GCA_004024625.1 Mellivora capensis | reverse complement strand
CCATGCTCCTGGATTGGAAGAACAAATATTGTGAAAATGTCTATGCTACCTAAAGCAATCTACACATTTCATGCAATCCCTATCAAAATCCCACCCATTTTTTTCAAAGAAATGGAACAAATAATCCTAAAATTTATATGGAACCAGAAAAGACCTCGAATAGCCAAAGGAATATTGAAAAAGAAAGCCAAAGTTGGTGTTTTCCTCCTTAATCATTGAAACACTCACAATTGCTGGTCATTTCTAATTCTTAGAGTACTGATTCTATTTTATTCCTCCTTTTTCTTTTTTTTTTAGAGATTTTATTTATTTGACAGAGAGATCACAAGTAGACAGAGATGCAGGCAGAGAGAGGGGGGGGAAGTAGGCTCCCTGCTGAGCAGAGAGCCTGATGTGGGGCTCAATCCCAGGACCCTGAGATCATGACCTGAGCCGAAGGCAGAGACTTAACCCACTGAGCCACCCAGGTGCCCCTATTCCTCCTTTTTCTACGGTTGCTCCTACTTTACTACT
Source organism: Mellivora capensis (assembly GCA_004024625.1). Classification (NCBI taxonomy): domain Eukaryota; kingdom Metazoa; phylum Chordata; class Mammalia; order Carnivora; family Mustelidae; genus Mellivora; species Mellivora capensis. The sequence goes on along the minus strand of PISX010013824.1, from coordinate 54,757 downwards.
TCTAGATTGTGAGCTCATCTCTAATGAATTTATATTATACTCCATGAGAATCTCTTGAATGAACTTATAAGCAGCTCTATGTTGGTTCTGGAGATTTCCCACATATTTCATAGATACTTTGCTATTTTTATGTTATTCTCTTAGTTTGAATTACTGGTACCAAATGTAGCCAAGAATTCAAATCCCATAGTTTTAAGTCGCATAAGTCTGGGAGTTAGATTTCCCCAGGGTGACTGACTTTTCATTTTTATTTTTATTTTCTTTTATCTATCCAAGCTCCAGATTATAGGCAACATTCTTTATTTCATCCATAATCTTGTAGATGGATTTTTTTCAATATCTATGTTTGGAGAGGCTGTAATGCTTTAACACTTAGAATCTAGATTCCAGTTTCTCATGATTCTTTGACCAGAGGGCTTATATTTTATTCCTGTGAAGGCTTTAGAACCTCTGTCCTCTAGCCATACTGCCACCTCTATGGTTGCTCATAGCATCAGATGGTTCTTAGTATTTCTCCCTACATTTCTCTCACATGCATCTTGTGCTTTCTTTCTTTGGAACTTGTATAGAAACATCTGTTTACCTATAAAATATTTTATATTTAAAATTATATTTTTCTAAAATATGTTTCAATGTTTATAAATATTCAAAATATTCCACCAGAATTTCTACAAATTTATTGCAATCTTAGAGAAAGGGAATCTGATTAAAATGGATTCTGCCATGTTGCCTGAAATGGCCTCTACTGCCTTCACAGGTAAGAAGGTTGAGATCATTGTGAATTAAAACTTTTTTTAAAGGTAATAATATTTTTTAAAGATTTTACTTATTATTCATTGAGAGAGAGAGAATCTCAACCAGACTCACACTGAGCACAGAGCCACACACAGGGCTCAATCTCAGGACCCTGAGATCATGACCTGAGCCAAAACCATGAGTCAGATGCTTAACCCACTGAGCACCCCCAGGGATCCCTGGCAATAATATATTTTATTTACCTCCATGTATCCAAAATATTGGCAGTCCAACATGTAACAAATATTTGAATATTTTTAAAAGATTTTATTCATTTATTTGACAGAGAGAGACACTCAGGAAGAGAGGGAACATAAGCAAGGGGATTGGGAGAGGGAGAAGCAGGCTTCCCACCAAGCAGGGAGACTGATGTGGAGATCGATCCCAGGACCCTGAGCTGGAGGAAGATGCTTAATGACTGAGTTGCCCAGGCGCCACTGTAACCAATATGAATATTTATAATTAAATGATTTATAGTATTTTCTATCCACACTAAGTCTTTGAAATATAATGTGGATTTCACAATTAAAGTAAATCTCAATTTGAATTAGCTACTTGTGCTAATGGTTATATTGGACAGTGACGAGCTACTGAAAATCTCTTCTACTCTCTCCTTTTATTTTTAATGAGGTATACTTGGTGCGTATTGTTAGTTTTAGTTTTAGATGTACACACAGTTAATTCAACAGGTCTGTAAATTATGCTTTGCTACCATCTACTATCATACACAAATGTGGCTACTGTCTATTATCACACAATGCTATTGCAATACCATTGAATATGTTTCCTATGCTGCACCTTTATCCCCATTCTGTAACCAGAGGTCTGTACCTCCCACTCCTTCACCCGTTTTGCTCATCTCCCCTACCCATTTCCACTTTGAGAATCACCAGTTTGTTCTCTGTGTTTGTAGGTCTGATTCTGCTTTATGTTTGTTTAGAGTCCACATATCAGTGAAATTATTTGTCTTTCTCTGTCTGATTTATTTCACTTAGCATAACAACCTCTAGCTCCATCCATGTTTCACAAACAGCAAGATCTCTTTCCTTCTTGTGACTGAATAATATAGTATTGTGCATATATATACACCATATCTTTATCCATTCATCTATGGATGGACATTTGGATTGCATCTATATATTGGCTGTTGTAAATAATGCTGTTATAAACATCAGGGTGCATATATCCCTTCGAATTAGTATTTTATTATACATTTATTACAGAGATACAAATATCTTTTCAAATTAGTGTTTTGTTTTCTTTCAGTATATAACCAATAGTGGAATTATTGGATCATTTGGTATTTCTATTTTTTTAAATTTATTTATTTGTCAGAGAGAGAGAGAGCACAGGCAGACAGGCAGGCAGAGGCAGAGGGAGAAGCAGGTTCCCTGCTGAGCAAGGAGCCCAATGTGGGACTCGATCCCAGGACGCTGGGATCATGACCTGAGCCGAAGGCAGCCACTTAACAAACTGAGTCACCCAGGCATCCCTGGTATTTCTATTTTTAATTCTTTAAGAAACCTCCATATTGTTTTCCACATTTACATCCCATGATTTACCAACAGTGCATGAGAGTTCCTTTTTGTCCACATCCTCCCCAACACTTGTTATTTTTTTTCTCTTTTCAATTATAAACATTCTGGCAGGTATAAGGTGATATCTCATAGTGGTTTTGATTTGCATTTCCCTGATGATCAGAGATGTGAGCATCTTTTTATATGTCTGTTGGCCATCTGTATGTCTTCTTTGAAAAAATGTCTATCTGGGTCTACTGCTCATTTTTTAATTGGATTATTTGTGTGTGCGGGTTGGTGTTGAGTTATATAAATTGCTTATATATTTAAGATATTAACCTCTTATCAGATATGTCGTTTGCAAATATCTCCTCCCTTTCAGTAAGTTGCCTTTTCACTTTGCTGATGGTTTCCTTTGCTGTGTAAAAGCTTTTTATTTTGATGTAGTCCCAGTGGTTTATCTTTGCTTTTGTTTGCCTTGCCTGGGGAGATACATCTAGAAAAAATGTTGCTAAGGCCAAATTCAAAGAAACTACTGCCCAAGTTTTCTTTTAGGAGTTTTACGATTTCATGTCTCACATAGGTTTTATGAATTAAAACTTTGTTTTTAAGGGGGGGGCAGAGGGACAGGGAGATAGAGGAGTCAGATGCATAACTGACTGAGCAACCCAGGTGCCCTTGGATTTAAACTTTTTAAAGAATACACGGTTATTAAGCATCAGCATCAGGACTCAAACTCACATTATGACAATGCCTAGCATTGTGTCTGACAGATAACAGACAGTCAATAAATGGTTGGTGATTAAGGGTCTAAATAAAACCAAGGAAATAAGAAGCATTTTCTTCTGCTGGCACTGCCATCAGTGATGGAAAGGGTGGAAGCAGCAAAGCTCTTGCTTTCTGTACTTCACAGTGGATGTATACTCAAGAGGGACAGATATCTTGGACATTTCTGAATTTGAGACTTTGTTACCAACATACCTAAAGGAGAAATGATTAACCCCAGATGCTGCCTCAGTCAAGACAAGGGGAGCTGAGAAGTGATCCTGGCGTTTTAGGATTACTCAGTAATTTTTCATTCAAATCCCTTACAAATGCTATACATTCCTTTTCCAAATCACCCCAATTCTTCATCTATCCAGTAGTCACATTTAGAACACAGCAAATGTTAACAGAGGACAAGCAACGATCATTTTAATCCAGCTCTAAATGCTGACACATTTCAACTGATTTACAAAGTTCTTTAAAGAAAAGGATCTATTATAAAGTACCCCCTGCTTTTCAAAAATTTGCATTATGTTACTTCACTTTTATAAAATATCTACATCAGCACTTATTTTTACTAACCAAAAGAACTCCAAAGAGGATTTTTACTTTCATAAGAAAAAAAAAAGGGAAAAAACAAAAGTAACATTCAGAATTTGTTTTACAGTGAGATGAGTGGGCAGAGAGGTAGCAAGCACCCCAGGGCAATAAGAGTGGCAACCCCAGTGCCTTCCCTGGGAACCACACTCAGTGTCTTAGTATCAAGTGCCAAAACTCTGCACTCTGTCTGGGAGCATCTGGACTTTATCTCCATTTTCATGTGTTTTTCCATTAGAATAATGTATCTTAAGGTATCAGAAAAGCCTCAGAGAGGTGATTTTTTTGAATGTGGGAGAATTTTTAAAAATCACCGTATAAATTAAAGGTAATCACTTCTTTGTTTAACACCATTTCAACCTATGGAAAGTTTCCTAGGAATGTCCTATTTTCTGATAGTGGGGACTCTTGTACCTCTGTTATATCGGATGAGTAAAGAAAACCACTTTTCATCCAGTTACACAAAATATATTAAATTATTCAGTGGATAAATCAGATTTTGATTTCCAAAACAGATATTTTGTTTAAAATCTCTGGAAGATGTTTTAACTTTTATAGTACTATTTGAAATTACTGCCTCAATTCCAAACTTATCTCAGCATTTCAGATTTCATCTTCCTACCCCCAATACATAGCACAGCGCCCAGACTGATATTGCTAACATGTAGGTCAATCTTCTTCCTCCATTGGTGCCTGGGTGGCTCAGTTATTAAACATCTGCCTTTGGCTCAGGCCATGATCCCAAGACCCTGGGATCAAGCCTGCTTAGGGCTCCCTGCTCAGAGGGAAGCCAGCTTCTCTCTTTCTCACTCCCATTGCTTGTGTTCCCTCTGCTGTCTCTTTCTCCATCAAATAAATAAATAAATAAATAAAATCTTTAAGAAAAGGAAAAAAAAATAAACTGCATCTTCTTGGGCTCAACAACAATGACTAGTTCCTTATATGTGGAGAGTAAGAGCCCAAATTTCAATAATGACCATAAGGTCCTACAAAATCTGGCCCCACCTCCTAGTAAGCTGACCTCATCTCCTTTGGTCATCCATGCCACTTGGTTAATTCTACCCTTGATGGACACGATGCCTCCTTGATGTTCCTTAGACATACCTGTTGGGCCTTCTTCTGGAGCCTCTGTCCTAGCTTTTCTCTTGCCTGCATTGTTCCTCCCTTTGAAAATCCCATAGCTTGCAGTTTCTCTCTGTTCCATCCAGCCTCAGTCCGGTCAGCTGTGATCCTCCTAGTGATCTTCCTTGGAAAATCCATTTCTAATTGGGACCTATATTCCCTGCTCTCACCAATGTACTTTTGATTACCCTTTCCAGTCTTTCTTTTTCTCTAGAACATTTATTATCATCTAATATGCTACACACACACACATTTTAAAATATATATATTATATTATTTAAATTCAAGTTAGTCAATATATAGTTTCAGGGGTAGAATTTAGTGATTCATCAGCTGCATCTAACACCCAGCACTCATTACATCAAGCCCACTACATCCTTAATTCCCACCACCCAGTTACCCCATCTCCCCACCTACCTACCCTCCAGTAACCCTCAGTTTTGTTTCCTAGAGTTCAGAGTCTCTTATGGCTTGCCTTCCTCTGTTTCCATCTTATTATATATTTCCTTCCCTTCCCCTATGTTTATTTGTTTTGTTTCTTAAATTCCACATGTGAGTGAAATCATGTGGTATTCATCTTTCTCTAATTGACTTATTTTGCTTATCATAGTATTCTCTAGTTCCATCCATGTCATTGTAAATGGCAAGATTTCATTCTTTTTGATGGCTTAGTAATTTTCAAGTGTGTGTGTGTGTAACACATCTTCTTTATCCATCTATCAATGGATATCTTGTCTTTTTCCAATAAATATCAGGGTGCATATGCCCCTAAATCACTATGTTTGTATCCTTTGGATAAATACCTAGAAGTATAACTTCTGGGTTATAGGGTAGTTCTAGTTTTAAGATTTTTTTAAAGATTTTATTTATTTATTTGACAGAGATCACAAGTAGACAGAGAGGCAGGCAGAGAGAGAGGAAGGGAAGCAGGCTCCCTGCCGAGCAGAGAGCCCGATGTGGGGTTCGATCCCAGGACCCCGGGATCATGACCTGAGCTGAAGGCAGAGGCTTTAACCCACTGAGCCACCCAGGCGCCCCTAGTTTTAAGTTTTTGAGAAATTATTTTTCCATACTGTTTTCCAAAATATATTTATTTTATTTATTTTTATTTATTACCTGAATGCCCCTGCTACCATGTCAGCTTCACAGATTTTATTTTATTTTATTCCTAATGTGTTCTCAACTCCTAGAACATTGCCTAACACCAGTAGGCACTTTATAAACATTGGACAATGAATAAATGAATGAAAACTGAGTAAAAAAATAGCACTTAGAGAATCTTTGGCATGCAAGGCAATTTTCTATGCATGTCACATGTATTAATTCATTTAATCTTATGAGTTATATCCTCATGTATTCCTGTTACAGTTGAAGAAATAAAAGCACACATATTGTATAACCGTTGTAGGGCATCAAATAGAATTTTAAAATAATTTCTGTGTTCTGTATCATTGACAATTTTTTCCATTGCCTCTTAGACAAAATACCACTATTTTAGCTTTGTATTTAAGCCTCTCTGTGATCAGTTCCCCTGGTCATCTTCCTAGATAACTGGCTTATTCTCTTTCCAATTATACTGGAAGTTTCAACGGTGGATCTGGGGAGATGAAATAATAAGAGAAAGAAGACCTAGTGTAATAATCTTTGACTGATCTCTTGATGTGGGCCAGGCACCATGCCAGTCTGTTATATGTGCATCTCATTTAATCCTTACCAAAACCAAGAAAGCTGAGGCTTAGAGAAGCTAAATTGTTTTTCCAAGATCACAAAGGTAGTCAAGAACTAAGCCTGTAATTTGACCTGGGTGCTCCCAGTTCTGTAGATACGGGTCCCAACACAGCTGGGGTTTGTTCATTGTATCACCAGGCTGACATCAAGGCATTGACTGGACTGCCTTCCTTCCTGGAGGTTCTGGGGAAGAAGGTTTCTGAGCTCCTTCAGGTGGTTGAAAGATTTGTTGCAGTTGTAGGACTGGGGCCTTCATTTCCTAGTTGGTTGTCAGCTGGGAGCTACTTTAACAGCCTAGAGGCTGCCCACAGTCCTTCCATGTGACCGCCTCCATCTTCAATGAATGAAGTATGAAGTAATCATACTTCAAATTCTTCTCACAGATTGGATCTCTGACTTTCTCTTTTTCTGACCCCTGATCCATATTCACAAGCCTCATGTAATAAAGTCAGGTCCACTCCTATAATCTCCCTATAATAAGGTCAGCTGATTTTAGAGCTTAATTACATCTGTGAGATCCCTTTTGCCATATGCTGAACCATAACCATGGGAGTCACAGCCCTGGGTATTGTACAGGGCATTCATACCATGGGTTAGAGATATGGATGGACTTCTTAGAATTCTATCATACTGTCCACCTGCCTTCACTTTTCCTTCACTTCCCTTCACTCTTCCCTTCAAACATCTACCCATTCTCCTGATAATTACTTTGTTTCTTTCTTGGAAAAATGCCAGTATACACACATGAATCTTGCCCCTACCCATAGAAAGTTGGTCACTGGCCTTGAACCCTCCAACCCACATTAGTCTTCAGGACCTGAAGGTAGGGATAGAGGAAGGCAAAAGCCAAGCCAGAAGGTTTTGCATGTCATGTGTACTGGTTTCCTATGTCAGCCATAACAAATTATTACAAATGTAGTGGCTTAAAACAACACAAAAATTTATCTTACAATTCATTAGATCAGAAGACTGTTGGGCAGTTCACAGAGCTAAATGCAAGATGTCCGCAGGGCAGCATGCCTTTCTGGAAACTGTATGGGAGAATCTGTTTCTTGCCTTCTCCACCTTCTAGATGCAACCTGTGCTTCTGGGTTCACAGTCCCATTTCCTTTACCCTTGTAGCCCTCAGTGTTATTCCTCTCTGACCCCTCTTCCACTGTCAGTCAGTCTCTCTCTCTCTCTCTCTAACCTTAGCTGGGAAAGGTTTTTCACTTTCAAGGACACACTTGCTGGGATTGAATAATCCAGAATAATCTCAGGGTCTATCCCTTTGATCACATCTGCAGACCCCCTTTTGTCATGTGAGGTAATGTATTTACAGGCTCCAGTGTGATGGTGTAGATCTCTTTGCAGTAAAGTGTGTTTTATTCTTCACACCACATCATGCTAAGAAGTCTGGGCTTTCTTCTGAAGGTGAGTAGAATCACTGAAGGCATTGTAGCACAAGGTGGCTAAAACATATTTGCATTTTGAAAGATCTCTCAGCTTCCAGTTTCAAATTAATGATGGGCAATGGTCATGTTAATCAACAATAACTAGCTTGTACAGAATACAAACCACATTTCTAGCACTCTTTGAAGTATGTTGGAGTCCTTAACTCATTAACTCTTATAAAGTAGGTAGTATTTATGCTAACAGTAACCCCCTTTTATAGATGATAAAAAAGACTCACAGAGAATTTAAATAACTTGCCCAAGAATATATATGTAGTGAGTGCCAGAAGTAAGATTCACTCCAGGCAATGTGGCTATTCTAACTTTTGATGATGATGATGATGATGATGATGTTATGTTAGTCACCATGCAGTAGATCAGTAGTTTTTGATGTAGTATTCCAAGATTCACCAATATTCTAACCTTTTTTTTAAGATTTTATTTATTTATTTGACAGAGATCACAAGTAGGCAGAGAGGCAGGCAGAGAGAGAGGAGGAAGCAGGCTCCCCGCCAGACAGAGAGCCTGATGTGGGGCTCGATCCCAGGATGCTGGGATCATGACCTGAGCCGAAGGCAGAGGCTTTAACCCACTGAGCCACCCAGGTGCCCCCCAGTATTCTAACCTTAACAGGAGGAGCCCCTCTTTTCAGACTGGAAGAGGGAGGAAACATGTCAGGCTGAGTGGTCAGGAAATGCTTTACAGATGCAACAAGGCATGTGAAAAGACCACAAAGAAGGGGGAGGACTTGAAAACGTCAAGAGGAATGAAGGACTTCCATAAATACCTTAATGATAGTCAAGTCCATGTCCTTCCATGTCTATAAAATAAGATCCACGGCCCCTATAATTGCTTGTCTCTTTAAATGTTTGAAAGAGTGAATCAGGACCACTTCAGAACAATGGATGCTGATGGGTGTAGTCTTCCCCCTTTGATTGCTGCTTTGCAAGTTTCACAAATAACTAGCCACCTGAGAGCTTGCCTCTCTCAGACTGAATTCCATTTTGATTTTTTCATCTCTCTCGATTCTCATCTCTTTGTGCCAAAATTGTATTTTTCCAAAGATGTTTTCAAAAGTGTTTTTGTTCTGATTTAATAGGCTCAGTTGTCTGTGTTTGGGCTGAAATTGAGGAGGTGCTTTATGAAAAGTGAGTGCATTTCAATGGTGAAGTTTCCTGTGAACAGAAATACAGTATTGTTCTACTCTGAAGTTCCTAAGAGCCAGCTTCTGTTATTTTATTTCTAGATTTCCTTCCATCTTCTTCTTTAAAACTTTTCAAAATGACATCAAACGGCCTTCTTCTTGCTATGAAATAGAGAAAGCCCTTTCATCTGTAGGTAGGCTGGTGGTGAAAGAATTATCAAGCAGGGAAAACCAGGGCTATTGTTCTTATAAAATATATTAACTTTAAAAAAAGAAAAAAAAATCCTTCCTATTCAGCTACACATTGTGAAATACCTCCTCTATATCTATAATCCTTAAAATCTGAGATGGTCACAGAAAGATACAGCACATCAAAAACTGGATAGTGAGGGCATCCATGTGCACATCCTTCCAGGGAGGAACAATCCTGCAAAAGACAAAAGACAGCATGTATTTATCACTGATTTTGTGCTACGAAAAGCGCTGTGTTACTTTTTTATGTACCTTAAGTCATTTGATTTTTTTGAACACACTTTGAGCAACCTACTCTGATCCCCATTCTACAGATGATGAAACTGAGCCATAGAGGAGGTAGGCAACTTATTCTAAATTTTTGCCAGTGACAAGGCCAGCGTTTCATTTCAGGTATTAAATTAATAAATGATTCATAAATCACATCATTTATCTTGTTAAGTTAGCATTGTTTTGAGAAATGACTATTTATGAAGGTTTCTGCTTCTTATAAGAGACGTAAGAGCACCTAGAGTTTAGTAAATTTGAGCAGAGAGAAAAATAATCATTTGTTGAACATCAGATGTGTTGAATATTTAACGTACACTTGGACCTATACTTTAAAGCATGACTTAGGAGCACGCTATATGAAATTTTCCCATCGAAAAGCTTTATTTATTATAGGTTGAAAAATTAGTATTTCATGTCTATAGCAGAGCTAATAAATAACATTCTATTGGTGTTCAATTTTATATTACAGATGGTATTCTCTGGTATTTTTTTTTGCACTTTTGAGTTTGCAAACATTTCCTAATTCATTATCTCACTGAATTTCCTGCCCTTCCATGATATGAGCATTACTTGACATCCTGTACTCTTATTAAGCTGAGGCTTAGAAACCGTTCAGTAGCATGAGTAAGATAACACAGCTAATAAATTGTGAAGCAGGACCTAGAACATTGTTCTTCAGCCACCAACATATAACTCTTCAGACCATGTAGGCTGACATCTTAATTAATCTATGAATAGACACAGTAGAGTCTTACAAATATAAAGAGAATGGAGTCTTTGTAGGACAGTCTAAGGCAGTTTGCCCAATCAAGAGTTTTTCACCCTCCAACATTATAAAAGAATTTCTGTATCTTTTTACATTCATTTGTTGCTTTTGACTCCAATTTCAAACTCACACCTTGAACCTTCAGAATTGATGTGTGTAGCCCCCTTCCACGGTATTGCAGTTCACCTTTCTCCTATGGTTTTCATTTTGACTTGTCCCTCTCAATATCAACATCCTCTATAGGGTTACGATTTTCTGCTATGGTTGTGGATCTGAACTACACACATAAAGACCAGTTGTGTGTCACGCTGCAGCAACAGTAGGACCAAATGCAGTTAATAAAGGTAGAAATCATAATAGGAGGCTTGTAGAAGGAGAAAAACAAACCTAGTTTGAAAAATGGGTAGGAAGCTGTGAGAAAAGAGGGGGGACAAGGGGAGGGAAAAAAGAGTCCTCAGTACAAGAAGAATAAAGTTTGAGTGAGCACAGTATGTATGGAGAGAGCAAGAGGCAAATGTTCATTAAATCCCAAAGCTGTTATGCTGCAAACTTATTTTCAGCTCTTATTCAGGTACTGAATAATCCGCAAGCAGATACACACACACACACACACACACACACACACACACAGATAAACATGCTATTAAGTGTTCACCGAATTTTTACTTTCTAGTTAGAAACACATGGACACAAAGGACTTTGGAGGATTTTGTAAAGATGTAATTATTCCAAATGCATGATTTGGCAGCTTGCTTTTACAATCAAAGCACTGCATGAATTTCAAACTAAATACAATCTTTGTTATGTTAGAAAGCTCTGAAGTCACTGTCTTAAAAAATAAAGTAGGGACAGCTTCAGCAAATAGTTGCAAACCTCAAAGGCCTACTGTTTTGGTATATGACTCCTATTAGTAATGTCCTGAAGAAGTCCTACCTAACTGATGCCATCCATTATCAGTTTCATGTTTTATGATACATAAAGATAAAGAGGGAAAGGAAGAGATCTAGCAGGTATTGACCACCTACTAAGGGACAAGAATAAAGTGGGCTTCTTATTTTCCATGGCATTATGTTCTCACAACTGTTCTGCATTCTAAATATTATGCACATTTACAAGATGACAAAAAGGAGAAAGAGGTTAACTAAATTTGCCAAGGTCAGATACCAAGTATGTTTTGGAATCAGGCTTTAAGTTCGAGTCTATTTGTTGCCAAAGGTAATGATCTTCACACATTTTCAATTGCATGATATGATTAGCCAACATATATATCACTTTCCCCTTGGAAGTTGTATATATAGGTCCAGAAAATGAGTATATCATGACCTTGCTTGATTTATTCATTTGTTGTATTGATGTATTCATGATCTTAGAAGCAAGCGTTAGTTTTCTTTTCATTTTTGCTTGAGTTCAGGAATGGAATGGACTGGTGTGTATACATAATATTCTCATTTAAATATCATAAAACTAACTCTAGAAATTATCTTTACAGAAAATAACAATAAAAATACTTTGCTCCTACTGTTTAGTTATGATAGTCTAACTTATTTAATGAAAAAATCCTAAATGTCAGTGGGTTAACTTCATACAAGTTTATTGTTCTCTTCCTTTGTAATCCACATGGATTGGTCAATAAAAAAGTGGGTGGGGGAAGACTTTTAGTTGGTTCCATGGACTGAGAAGCACATCTCTTCTCCTAAGCATAGTTTTTAAACTTACTTTGACTCTTCCTCTTCTTTATCCACAGCTTCCTGCCCCTTCACCTCTCTCTCCCTCTAAACTAAATGGTAACGTAAAACTATCAACATCTAGTGAAAAGACTACATCCTTCATCTGACCTTTTGGAACACTGGATTCTACTTGGTCTTTGTTGCTCAAAGCCTTTTTATCTTTGTTCCCTGCTGTTTTAAGTCTAGCAGTTGGCTTTTTTTTCCCCCCAACTGAAGGTCTTAAATTTCTAGACTGTTCTTTTTTATTTATGCTTACAAATCAGCTGATCCTTTCCCAAATTAATTTCACTTTTAAATACTTCACAAGGTTAATAACTATAAACACACATCGCTAATATTCTGAGTTCATCCCTTAGAACAAGTTAGTTTTTCACAATGAAGTATGTTCACCATCTTTCCAGCTCCAAAACATCCATATCCTTTCTATCCACCAAGACATAGCCTCAAAGAGGTATATTTTCTTAGGCAAATCCATATTTCTGGCACTATACATTCAATCATTCAGAGTCTGAACAGGAAAATACAAATCACTCTAGGAATTTTAAACAAAACATTATTTAAAACAAAGATTTAGAGGCTTATAAAACTATTGAAGTACTTGAAGTTTTGCAGGATCACCATTTTTATATATACATTTCCATATTATTTGGCAAGACTTAATCTTCCTCCAGACAATGTTAGTGAAAATGAATAGAAAAGAGAGAATCATATGGCACATAATAAGTATTTATTGCATTAATTAGACATAAAGCCATAGCTCCATTTCAGTCTTGGGGATGAATTTTAAGGTCAGAATATCTGCCAACTGGATGCAGAATTCCATCCACCGGCCATTTCATACAAAAGGAATAATAAAGCAAAGACAAAACAATATTCCTTATGATTATTTTACTGTGGGTCCTTGGCATTTCTATGGGAACATGTTTGTATTGATGTATTTGTGCCAAGGGGGGAAAACATCCATGATCTGTTTTTATTCTTCATACCTAATGAGCCAGAGGGAAATTTTCAGTCTTTGTGGCCTAGCAGTGTTACTCAACTAAATAGAAAAATAGAGAAAGAATAGCCTGAAGCTATAAAGAAACTCAGAGAGCCCACACTGGCAGAGATCACCGTTCAGCCAATTTTATGGGGAAAGAAAACACTTTCATGTTCTTTCATATCTGTGGAAATATGACTTTGATTCAGGGTTTAAATGACCCTGTCACTTATGAGCTGTGTGAACTTGAGTAAGCTACTTAAATGTTGGAGCAAGGTATCATCATCATCAAAGCCCATATTTCAAAGAGAATGGGAATGTAATGGGAATGATATGAAATTAATAAAATAAGTGTTCAGTATAAGGTGAGAAATTTTACATTATTGAAAGATGAAATGAAGAGTGGTAAGAAAAGAAGGAAAGAAAAGAAAAATGAAAGAAAGGGGGAAATGGGGAAAAAAGTATAAATAAAAGGAAGGTATAAATAAAATAAATAAAACAAGATATGAAAGCAGGAAATTGTAAGCCTAAATGTAAAATGAATAGTGTTCCTAGTAAGTGGGTCAGAGGTTAAGTTTAGTGTGACTTACTTGCTGACGAATTCTTGCATTGCCTGTGTATGTACCTCTCTTTTTTAACATTACATTGCTTCAGTTCACTTCAATATCAAGTACACACAGTCCACACATCATGTACTCTCCTGGGTATTATGAAGTAGATGGGGGTGAGGGGCTTGAGGTGGGACCCAACACAGGTGGTGTTATGGCTAACTCCAGGAATTTCTACTAGGGTAAATCAGAGATAGAAACCTGCTTGAACATTGTGAGCAGACTGAAGACTCAGAATAAAAGTTATAATAGGAACGTCCTGTGGAGGGATTACTTTTTCTTCACCAACCAGGTACACAGTCTCAACAAGATTGCCAACATGTGGAAGCCACCATGAAAATGTCCACTCTTCAATAGAATGGTAAGGACATATTGGCATAGCTATAAGCTGCTGAGAATTTTCAATTTTCTTAATATAAGGTATTTTAGACACTGGCAATCACAAAATTAAACAAATAAAGAAAAATAGAATAGTATTATACTTACTTCAAAACAGAACCTCAGCAGTTCCTAGAGAACTGACAAAGTATTTCCCAGTAGCTTCAAGGCATGTGTTCAATTATAATGAAAATTCCTATTTCAATAAAACCCCTCATAGTTCCTCATAAAGATATTCAGGAAAGTTTATTAACACAGCAAAAATTGTTCTTAAATGATCTATGAACCTTTAAAAGGCATTTCTTCTTTGGGGGAAAAAATAACAAGATGTAATGAGAAGGCTTTCATTCTGAACAAATGCAGCTTCAATCCTAATTATTCTATATTCTTTGAATGCTTGGGTATTTTACTTAAACTTCACCAGTCAAATGGGAGAAAATTGGTATTGGAAGTATTGAATTCAACAATAAGTGCATGGAAAACATCTGTTACAGTGTATATGATTACACCAAACAATAGCTCAAGTTCAATTGCACACTGCAGTTCTAACACTATGCTACATCCACTACAACTCATTTAAAAAATAGAGAGATCAACAAAATTGCTAATATCCCTCTTCAGTGTGGTTCTGTTTGTGTCTTATATTCCTACTCTCTGTCAAATGAAACTCATTTACTTTGCTCATCCCAAACAGATAATGGAGATAAAATAAGCTAAGTCCCCATGGCTCAGAATAATTTGGTTCAAAAGAAGATCAAGAAAAGTCATGTTATGTCATACATGAGACCAACTTTCATTGTTGGACTGTGACAGAAAACATTGGGAGTAAAATTTAAAATGATTGATAAAAAATAAGAAAGGGCTCATCTCTGTAAGAAATGTCTTTCATGGCTTTGGCAGATTCCTGGCCATGAATTACGTGGATGAGCACCACATCTGTTGAATCATGGTGTGTACAAATACAGCATCAATTTTTCATTATCTTGAATGAGTGCATGTCTTTCTCTTTGTTACTCTCAAAAATTTTCTCAAATAAGATACCAACAAATTTTATCCAAAAAATACAAATGCAGAAAATACAAGGGGCTGTTTGATGAGAGATCTAAGCCTCAACATATTCAGGAGGGCTGCTTTCTGTCAGTTTACAGTTAGGTTATACGTGTCCCTCCTCCTTTCCTTCATTAACAAACTTCTTACAAGGCAATTTAAATTTATGACCTCAGTTATCTCATGCATTTCTTTCTTAACTTCTGGATGCAGCTTCATTACCATCCAGGGTATATAAACTCTTTCTTACAAGAATTCTCATGCTTTGCCAGTTGTATAAGCCAGTGATTTCCCAGTTTGACAAGATCCTTTTGACATTATCTCTTTCTCTGGCACTCATGATGTTGTTCTTTTTGGTTCCCTTCATACACTTTAAATTATTCTGGCTCAATCTCTGCCAAACTTGCTTCTTTATTTACTTGTCCTTTCTCATGTCATGCTCTCATATTTATTTGCTATACTCTTATCTCTCAATTTCAACATATCTGAATCTCTTTCTTTTTTTTTTATTTCTTTTCAGCATAACAGAATTCATAGTTTTTGCACGACACCCAGTGCTCCATGCAATGCGTGCCCTCCATAATACCCTACACCTGGCTTCTCCCTCTTATCTGAATCTTTTCTCTTTAAGAAATACTCAACAGTTATGTTAAGTTGGAAAAAGTTTTTTCTTTATCTGTCCCTATCTTGTCCAAAGGATTGCAGGGGCCCCTTTTATTAAAAGGCATGGGTTCATAGCTGTTGAACTCCAAGACCATACCCATAAATTTTGTTTAAAATATAGAACACTTTTCAAATTCTGTTTTATTCAATGGGTTCTATAGTTTTAAATACTTAATTTTATAGTTGTTTGCCCCTCCTAACTATTCAAGATTATCTCTGTATTGATAACTTTGGCTTTTATACTGAAGTGTTAATGAATCCTATATCCAGAAATCTTTAGGAAAAAAATTGTCAAACTTCATTGACAGTTATTGAAATATTTAATAATGAATGGCCATCAATATTTGTGGGATAAACTACCTGAATACCACTACTTTTATTCTAAAGAGAGGAGCTGGCAAAGGACACGGGACTTCTATAATGTATTTAACTCTTTTTTTTTTTTTAAGATTTACTTATTAGGGAGAGAGAGCAAGAGGGGACAAAGTTGAGGGAGAGGGAGAAAAAGATTCTGAAGAAGACTCCACACTGTGTGGAGCCTGATGCAGGGCTTGATCTCACAACCCTGAGATCATGACATGAGCCAAAACCAAGAGTCTGACGCTCAACCAACAGAGCCACCCAGGCACCCCTGTATCTGACACTTTTAAGAATTTGTTTTTTGTTCATAGGATGTGTAAATTTAAGAAAAACAGTAATTTGGATAATGTTGGGGGAAATTTATGTTTGCTTACAGAAGACTGGGCAGAATTCTTACTTGGTAAAGCTTTCTCTTCACAGTGATCTCAAAATAAATTACTATTGCAATGTTATGGACTTTATTGCTTCCCTCAAAATTCATACATTAAGCCCTAATCCACAGTATGACTGTATTTGAAAGTAGGGCCTTTAGGAAGATAACTAAGGTTAAATGAGATCATAAAGGTGCAGCCCTAGTCAACTTAAGGACTGGTGTTCTTACAAGAAAAAGGATATTTGCTAGAGATCTCTCTGCCTCTACATGAGTACAGAGGAGATGCCAGGAGAGAACACAGCAAGAAGGTGGCTTATTACAAAAAGGAAAATAGTTCTCACCAGAAATCAAATTCAGTAGCACCTGGATATGGAATTCTAACCTCCTGAAATAGGAGAAAGTAAATGTCTATTGTTTAAGCCACCCAGGATGTAGTGTTCTGTTATGATAGCCTAAGTAGAAAAATACATGTAAAAATAGCAGACTGTATACAGGGGACCTTATTGAAGTTAAGGATAAATACTATATTTATGTATTACTTGTTTGTTAATTGTTATGATTTTCTGATTCTAGTCAATATGCTTCTTGTAGAAAATCTGGGAAAATAAGAGGTATGAAAGAAAAAAAAATAGAGCCAGGCTAGTTTCCCTGTCAATAAATTTCCTGAATTCCTAATAAATTATCCTAGGCAGAGGAGAAAGATGACATGCTGTTTTAGAAACTTACCAACCCTATCTTGGAATCTGAGAGAAAATTCCATCCACTGTTTAACCTGTTGAACTGAATTAAAGTATGCAAATCATGTTCCTTCTACTTCTGTGCTACCAGTTGCAAGATGTCTCCCTGTTCAGGTGGGAACATTTATCCTGTTGTCCTTCTGTTTCTAGGAGGAATTATCTTCAGAATGTTATACTCTAAGTTCCCCTTATTCAGTCCTCCACATCGGAAGAACAAGCTCTCTCCTTTTATCAATCTGCCTTAGGTCTTATGGAGGTGGCACCAACAGGTGAAGCCTTAAGTTTGTCCACTCCTCAGGGAACTGGATAGGTATGTCAAATTCAGGGTAAAATAATAGCAAGCCCACTTGGCTGCAAGCCCAAGTACAAATTCTCTTTCAATTCTATTATAAAAGAACTGAGTTTTAACCTCGGTACGCTTGGATTTGGTGTCAAATTTCCACTGATTCATAAATCAGACAGGAAAAAAATGTTGCTATGTAACAGCTTCCTTAAAAGAGCTAAAAAGTGTGGTTTGTTTTGTAACAATCAGGAAACTGGTTTATTGTCACTGTTCTGTGGTTTCTCACCATGTTTTCCAATTGGCATTTTCCCTATTCAGAAAATAAAAGGCAGAAACTATGCATCTAGAAATTGGGATAAGATTTGTATGTTTCTGGCAGTAGTAGATTCCATCTAGAAAGGAGTAGGAGGGGAGGAAATAGTTACATTTCATCCAAGAAGATTTTCTGGGTGGAAATCCTTTAAATGTTATTTATAAGACTAAGTAATAAGATAACTTGTTCTTGATCTGAGAAATGAATATGATTAGCACCCAACCAGAAGTGGTTAGAACCGAGGGCAGGAGGCTCATGATTTATTTTGGCAAATGCTGCGCCTGGATGGATATCACTCTTTAAAAATTGAGTAAAATAAATTCTTCAAAAAATCTGGACAATTGGAATAAAATAGAAAATGTGCAATGATTGGAGTACCCATTTAATGATCATGAAAAAAATATATACTGCAGAGCAAAGTAAAGGAAATATTTTCATCAAGATTTGTGAATAATCTCTGAAAATTACTTATGAAGGGAACTATTTTTATATTTTTAGTTGATTAATTAGTTTTGGAATTCAGTGAAGCAGATTTCTACCAGAATACATCCTCTGAAATAAGAAAAACAAATCATAAGAGATGCAAAAAACAATACAGTGGAATTAAAGGGTGATGGTTGGGATATGAAATATTTTATTTCCATGTAAAGTAAGACAGAAAATTCTAAATATGGAAAATAAATAATGAAAATCAACCTAAAAGCTATAAATATTCTTTTGGGAAAAAAAAACAAGATCAATTAAAAAGACGAAAAATCAATGATGCATTTCCTTTCAAGAGCCTTAGGTTAAAGGACCCTAAATGTAGAGCTTGAAAATGTTAATATAAAACAAATAAAAGGAGCACCTGGGTGGCTCAGTGGGTTAAAGCCTCTGCCTTCGGCTCAGGTCATGATCCCAGAGTCCTGGGATTGAGCCCCCCATGGGTTCTCTGCTCAGCAGGGAGCCTGCTTCCCCCTCTCTCTCTGCCTGCCTCTCTGCCTACTTGTGATCTCTATCTGATAAATAAAATCTTAAACAAACAAACAAATAAAATGATACACACCAGCCATATCCTGGGGACTACTAGAGCTATATGGTTAAAGCAAAAACAAACAAACAAAAAAACAAAAACAAAACCCTACAACTCCTCAGGAAGCAATAGCCACTGTTAGAAAGAATTGACTATTCTTAGACTTGTCTACATAATTAGATGTTAGGGGACAAAGGAATAAGCCTTCAAAATTTTGGAGAAAATATAAGATTTCCAAAGAATGTTGTATCAGCCAAGACGTCATTCATATTGGAAAACAATAGATAAATTTTTAAATAACATGAAAATATTATTACACAAAGACTCAAAAATACATGATAAAAATTACTTTAAAAGTAATTTAATGATTTGCGTAAATTGGTGAAGAGACAAATCAAAATTAGAAACAGCAAAATGTGGGGTTCCTGGGTGGCTCAGTGGGTTAAGCCTCTGCCTTCGGCTTGGGTCATGATCTCAGGGTCCTGGAATCCCTGTGTCGGGCTTTCTGCTCAGTGGGGAACCTGCTTCTCCCTTTCTCTCTGCATGCCTCTCTGCCTACTTGTGATCTCTGTCTGTCAAATAAATAAATAAAGTCTTAAAAAATAAAAAAATATTTAAAAAAAAACAGCATAATGGTATAGACACAACATAGGTGTCCATTGGTGTATGGATTTATAAAGAAATGTGTATATATAGAAATATATTTGTATGTTTATATATATTTATAATATATATTTCATACACACATGTATATATTTATTAAGAAATGTATATATAGAAATGTGTATATAGATATATATTTGTATGTTTATATATTTATAACATATATTTCCTTATATACATATGTGTGTGTATACACACACATACACACACACAGTAGAATATTATTCAGCCTTAAAAAAAGGAAATTACAGGGTCCCTAGTCTCTCATAGTTCATTTCTCTCTCTCTGACTTCTCCCCCTTCTGATTTCCCTCCCTTTCCCTATGTTCCTCTGTGCTATTGCTTATGTTCCACATATGAGTGAAATCATGTGATAATTGTCTTTCTCTGCTTGACTTATTTCACTTAGCACAATCCCCTCCAGTTCCAGCCATGTCGACGCAAATGGTGAGTATTCATCCTTTTTGATGGCTGAGTAATATTCCATTGTATATATGGACCACATCTTCTTTATCCATTCATCTGTTGAAGAGCATCTTGACTCTTTCCACAGTTTGGCTATTGTGGACATTGCTGCTATGAACATTGGGGTGCATGTGACCCTTCTTTTCACTAGATCTGTATCTTTGGGGTAAATACCTATTAGTGCAATTGCTGGATTGTAGGGTAGCTCTATTTCTGACATCTTGGGGAAACTCCATATGTTTTCCAGAGTGGATATTCCAGCTTGCATTCCCACCAACAGCATCAGATGTTTCCTCTTTCTCCACATCCTCACAAACATTTGGACCCTGGGAGACAAACTAAGGGTCTCAGAAAGGAGTGGTGGGAGGAGAGGATAACAGGTATTAAGGAGGGCATGTGTTATGTACTGGGTATTACACATAACTGATGAATCATTGAACACTACCTCAAAATCTAATGATGTACTATACAGTGGCTAACTGAACATAATAAAAAATAAAGAAAATGAAAAAAATGCAAAAAAAAAGGGAAAGAAATCCTGTTATTCGTGACATGAATAATTTTGAAGGACATCATACCAGGTGAAATAAGCCAGACAGAAAAGACAAATAATGCATGGTATCACTTATATGTGGAACATGAAAAAGTAAAAATAAAATAGAAATAGAGAGTAGAAAGTGGTCACCAGAATCTGAGGGGTGGGAGAAATGGGGAGATATTGGTGAAAGGGTACAGTTATAAGATAAGTAAGTTCTGTGGTGTCTGGGTGACTCAGTCTGTTAAAATAAAATCTTTTTAAAAAAGATGTATAAGTTCTGAGGATCTAATGCAGAACATGGAGACTGTGGTCAATAACACTGTATGATACATTGAAATTTGCTAAGAAACTATAACTTAAATGTTCTCACCACACACAAAAAAGGAGGTAAATATGTCAGGTGATGGATATGTTAATAAACTTTATGGAGGAGGGATTCTTTTAAAATACATACACAAATCAAATTATCACATTGTACAGTTTAAGTATTTTATAATTTATTTTCCAATTAT
Organism: Mellivora capensis; assembly: GCA_004024625.1. Lineage (NCBI taxonomy): Eukaryota > Metazoa > Chordata > Mammalia > Carnivora > Mustelidae > Mellivora > Mellivora capensis. The sequence continues at coordinate 33,711 of PISX010013824.1, read as the reverse complement.
ACCTCAATAAAGCTGGAAAGAAAAATAAAACACCATAATGGAAAAGTTGTGGTTTTAAAAAACTTGTGGACCTTCCCTTCATATATACTCCAAATTCTACAATAATCAAGGTCATATATTATGCAGAGTGTTCCTCCCTTAGGGAAAACCTTGACCCTTTTTGCTTTTGTCTTTCAACAATGGGAGTGACTGTATTCCTTAATAAACAAGATTTACTCTTGATGTGCTTCATATCATTTAAAAAATTATTGATACTGTCTTTTCTATTGCAGCCAACTGTTTGGAAGACAGAAAAATTGCCAGAAAAATTGTCAAACATACCATGTTTTATTTATTTTTTTAAGATTGTATTAATTTATTTGACAGAGAGAGACACAGCGAGAGAGTGAACACAAGCAAGGGGAGTGGGAGAGGGAGAAGCAGGCTTCCCACTCAGAGGGAGCCCAACACAGGGCTTGATCCCAGGACCCTGGGACCATGACCCCAGCCAAAGGCAGACACTTAAAGACTGAGTCACCTAGCCACCTCCCAGACCATGTTTTATTTTTGCTTTTCTCTCTCACTAAAATAGGTAGCATTGTGTTACATATGGTCATTTTCATTATCAAGGAAATGGGAAAATAATTTCCTGTAACTATGGAACACATTTGAATTAATTGAGCCCCCAAAAAATCTGAAGATAAATAATCCATACTGGAACAAATTCTCCTATGTCATTCACTGTTTTACTGTATGCTTTGGTTGCCTACTAAATGCCAGGTATTTCTCTAGACTTTAAGTCTACATCTGTGAGCAAAATATGTATAATTTTTATATAGTCCAGTACATGAGATAGATGATATGCTGGTCAATTGTAATAAGAGAACAAGTTAGCGGTAAACACAAATATATTCAGAGTACCAGTCTTTTATTGCTAATCCTGTGTTGATTTTTTTTTCTCTTGTTAAACCATCAGTATAGGAAGCCAGATTTCTGCCATGGAAAGCGATGCTATGAACAGTGATTAGGTACAGTGTGAAAGGCTAATGAGGTCATCTCTACATATTAAAATTATGACACATTTTTCTCTCCTCTTCCCTTGAATTTTTTTCCCAAAATATGCAAACTGAAAATCAGAAAATCAGAAAGTGATACATATAATCATTTGTCTATCTTATGTTATGAAGATTAAAGAAAATTAAATAAGGCAAGGTTAGAGCTGTCATTTCCATCCACCCTTTTTACTTTGATGTATTTTCCAAGTTCCTGGGATAAATATGTATTTCTTTAAAATGAGGGAAGATATTTTATTTATTACAGCCTAAGGAAGGAAATTTGAGATGAAAAATATTAACATTTCATTTGTAAGTTTTTAATTTTTTAAATTGCAAATACATATGTATGTCTAATTTTTATACTTTCATGCTTTCACATAAGGATTTTCCAATTTTTAGTACCAGCATTGAAATGTCATTTGAAGTTCTTCATAGGACTTCTCTGTATGGATATGCCATTATTTACTTTTCCATTGCTCCAGACATGTGGCTGTGATAGCCTTGCCCCCTTACAAACAGCAGTCCCATGAACAGTTTTTACCTAAATATTTGCCTGAATCTCAGAATATTTCTTTATGACAAACTCCCAGATCTAAGTATATGGGATTCATGGATGTAAGCTTTTAACCCTTTTGAGATATAGCCAAATAGCTGTCTATGAATGTTTTGCATCTTTACAATCTTTGGGCTTGTGTGCAGACTCTGCTCTCTATGGGAAATAACTCAACCCCTTTCCATCTCACTCTCTTGCCTATAAAGTCCAGCTAATCTCACTGCACAGTCTTGAGTAAAGAATAAATGAGAGGATGCTTTAATGAGATTCCACAGGGGACTCAGCACTGAGAAAATGATCTACAATTATCATTTTCTCTCCCCCTTGCCGTGAAGAGAGCTATGCCTGTCGCAGTTCCACTTTTCTACCCCAGATCCTCTCCAGGACCCACTTTTCATGAGGCAATCAGAATGCCCCTTGAGCTCTGCGTTTTGTAGCTCAGTCTTCCTTTTTACATTTCTTATTCCCAGCTACATTGCTTGTGCTGCATCTATATTAGAAGGAGCTTATCTTATTTCATTACTCTATAAATAACAGACTGCTGATAAGAATAATAATGGAAAGTCAGATTGGAGCAGAGCGGAGTCAGGGAGAAATAAAGGTAACATTGAGTGAACTTCAACAGGGAAGAAAAGATGCATAGTGGATAAATGACTCTATACCCAGAGGTAATGAATTTGAGCAAGCAATAACTACGCAAGGAAAAAGAAAAAAAAATAAAAGGTCAGATAAAAAAAATACAGAGGAGTGAAAAGAAATCTTGGAATAGCAAGAGAGCCAAACAGGGTACAAAAAAACGGGTCTTGAGTTAAGAGAGTTAAAAAAAAAAAAAAAGAATCTGGGCATGCATGGACTGGGGGATCAAAGACAGAGAGAGCAGGGATGAGGAAGATGGAGTCCCTTATGAATGCCTTTCAGACACAAAAGGAAGACCAACTCTGTGAAAGAGCCAGTGATGCCAGGAGAGAGCTGTGTTGATAAGGTATTGATGTGTGAGTCCCAGAGAAACCAGATAGGATTTTAATCACCTGCAGATAGACACAAAGAACAAGAGCAAGTATTAAAAGTCAATATCTAAAAACAACCGCAAACTTATGTTAAGTTCCTGATTGTGTATAGCCCTTGGTGGGAAGGGCTGAATACTAAGCAAACAAATGTTTAAAAAAAAATTCTAAAAGTGAATTCTGTTACGCTGAAAAGACATTAATAAAAAAAAAAAGCTATATAAAAGTCAAATAGTAAAAGTACCCATTATGGCTGGCAATGAAGCAAGCAATGATATTCTCAAGAGCCCTAACTTGTCAAATAGGAAAACAAAATATTTATAAAAAGTTATGCATATCAAATGGATTAGTTTTTAATTTGTCTCTTGTAATCTCAAATCAAAGTGTGCTATTCATGTAAAAAAATAAAAAAAAAAACCAAGGAAAAAAAGAAAGTGAGTCCAGCTTTGATGTGTGTCCAACCCTGAGTGGTCCATGATCCCTAGTTGTCCCTGTAAGTAATAAATCTAAGTCTATATGGTTGGCTTCTCCTTCTCTTCCTCAGAGTGTATTAAGAAAAAAAAAATTAACCAATTTTGAAGATCTGATTGACTTTAAGTGAATCATGAGCCAGGCAACATCTCATCCAGCAAGTAGAGAGATGCTATGAGGTGTTGGAAATAAAAGGTTTTAATAGGCAGGAGGGTGGGGCAAGGACATTACTAACAAAAGAAATGAAAGATTTGTTTGAGACCAGGTCATCTTTTTGAGAAAAGTCAAGGGCAGAGTTTATAACATGCGGATGACCTCACTAATCCTGATCAGGACATTTCAGATTGACTTTTAAAAGGTCACCTTCTTGGGATAGGTTAATACTGTAATTAAGTCTTAGTTTGCTGTTGTGGGGGTTGGGGGACAAATGACTCCATTTGGGGCTTGTAGTTTCTTTTTTTTTTTTAAGATTTATTTATTTGACAGACAGATATCATAAGTAGGCAGAGAGGCAGGCAGAGAGGGGGAAGCAGGCTCCCCGCTGAGCAGAGATCCCAATTCGGGGCTCGATCCCAGGACCCTGAGATCATGACCTGAGCTGAAGGCAGAGGCTTTAACCCACTGAGCCACACAGGCACCCCATAGTTTCTTTTTTTTTTAATAGGGTGAAATCACTTAATGAATTTTCAGTGGGTTCTTCTCCCTCCAAAGGAGGCTACCTAATGGTTGTTCTTGAAACATAGCTTGGAGAATATCATCCCCATTCCAAAACCTTCAGTGGCTTGCTACTGTCTGCAGAGTAGAGCCCCGTTCATTGTCTGACAACAAGATCTCCACCACATAGCACTAACTGACCTTTCCATCTGAACTGCCTATATTTCTAGTAAGGTGTCTTAGACTCTGCAATCTACAGTCCTTTCAGGCGTATGTAGGCAGATGCCACTGCTCCCTGTCACTGAATACATTGAGAAGAAGAGTCCAAAGGCCAACCTGATGGCTTCACAAGCTTACATTATAGAGAAAAGGTGACTTATCAGGCTTACTTCATGTGGATGATCCAAACTGTAAGTTCATGCCCATATTAACTCATATGATCCTCCCAGCAACTCCATGAGATAGAAATCGGTTTCCTCATCTGTAAGATGAGGAGAAATTAGTATTCTCATTTTACTACAGAAGAGTTAAGTAATGTGCTGAAAGCATGTACAGCGAATTCTGAGTCATTTGTCTTGCAAAACCTATGCTTTCATGACTACGTATTACCTCAGTCCCCAGTCATTTTGTTCTTCAAATGTTCTTGAACCAAAGTGTTAGTTCTTCCCTAGTATTACATACTGGTCCTTGGATGATTTGGGCATGGCTTCATTCATGTTGAGTCTTTAAGATCAATATTATCATATTTTCTTTGGGATACCGAATTCTGTTTTAAAATATCTCATGCAGTTACCTCATGCTATAAGGTCCTCTGAACATGTTTTCTCTGAAAAATAGAAGAACTTGGTCAAAGTTTCCTCCTTGGACTTTGGAGTCAGACAGAACCTAACTTCAGTCCCAACTGTGCCACTTTCTAGGCTGTATATACTTGAGCAAGTCATGAAAGTTATCTGTGCCTTACTCCCCTTATCTGTAAAATGAGAATGGCAATATTTTCCTTGTCAACCCCTTGGGGTTGTTGGAAGGATCAAACTAGATGATAAATGGGAGTGTGACTCATAAGACATAAAGTACTACACAAATATTCAGAATGAATATGACAATCTTGCCATTGTACCTCATAACCCAGGCACATACGAATACTGTCTACAATCCTAGATTGGCCCTTCGAGGCTTAGTTATGACCAAAATACCATCAGGTATTATAATATATATATATATATATATATTTTTGGATATTGAAAACCATTTCTGAAATGCTTCAATCCTAGGTTGAATTAAAGCTCAGGGATTTCCTTATCTGATCCAAAGGCAAATCATTATTCTAGGATTCACTCATGACTTTATATTTTTCCTCACCCTTAGTGTTTCTATCTCTATAAATTTGTGAAAAAGAAGAATGTCAATAAGAAAAGTCAAACCAATGCCCTACAAAGTGATTCATTTCCAGATCCAATAGAGCCATCCAGTAATACAGAAATAATACTTTTCCACTAATTTATTGGTTTGCCAGTTAAAAAAGTAATTTGTTCAGATTTCATTATAGCATCTGCATTATGAAGAAGTCACAGGAAGTTTTAATTTTTTAAAAGCTGACCTTGCTGTATTTCATCTAAGAAAATTGGAAAGCATAAGACTCTTAAAAGTTTTGTTAAAGAATCTCCAGGCCAGTTTCAATCTCTTTTTTTCTTAAAATTTGAAGGGGCAGGGGCCAGGGAGGGGCAATTTGCTTTTTCTTGATGATTTGCATGGGTCAGGAAGATGACTCAGTTGTCAAGGAGGGATATTAAGAATAAATTTATAATCCAATGCTGATAGGAACAGTATTCATTTTTCAGTCCTTTATATGACATGATTTAAATTTATTTTTACAGCCACTACTATGAGAAAGATGACATTAATCCCATTTATTCAGATGAATAAACTGAGGATCAGTGAGGTAAAATGGCATGCTAAAGGATCCAGGATTAAAAACCTAAAACCTGAGCAAATACTATAAATATCAGAGTAAAGATATATAATGAAATCCTTTTACACACAATATCTTACCTCCTGGACAATAGTTTGAAGGACGTAAGAAGGAGGTAAATACAATGCTTTACTTTTGAAAACTGAAGACACTGAGGCTATAAGAATTAGGTAGCTTCCCTTTGTCACCCAACCATTGAGGGCAAAGCCAGAGGGTAAATTCAGGGCTTTCTGTGGTCTAGAACTTTCTATGATTCACAGGGCCCATGCATTTCCTTTTGGATATTAGGATATTCAAATTGTTCATGACTAGAACTCTTTTTTTTTCCAATGGCAAGAAATCTATTTTTATTTAACATTAAATATAAAAGTATATGTTCACATAGAAAGACATACACCAAGAGTTGGGTGACTTTTTGTGTTATTGCACCAGTATTAGAAATTTCTAAATTTCTTCACTTTGTCCATATCTTGTGTTCTAGAAGACTTTTTTTTTCTTTTTTTTAAATTTCATTTCTTTTCAGCGTAACAGAATCCATAGTTTTACAACACACCCAGTGCTCCATGCAATGCGTGCCCTCCCTAATACCCACCACCTGGCTCCCCCAACCTCCCACTCCCCGCCCCTTCAAAACCCTCAGGCTGTTTTTCAGAGTCCATAGTCTCTCATGGTTCATCTCCCCCCCAATTTCCCTCAACTCCCTTCTCCTCTAGAATTCTTGAGAAGAGTATGTTCATGTGGCCAGAGCAGGATATTGTAGCCAGTTCCTTAGAGCCCAGGGCTTTCCTGAAGGCCTGCTGGCAGCTGGATTTCCCAGACAGCCTGTTTTGAATACCTTCAACTAATATGCTCCTGAACACAGAGGGGTCATGCAGCAATCCTACAAACCATAGAAGACCTCATCCACTCACCCTTGAGATGTCCTGTGTGCATGTTCTCTCTGCAAAATGGAAGACCCTTTTGGGGCACCTGGGTGATGCAGTCAGTTAAGCAGCTGCCTTCAGCTCAGTCATGATCCCAGGGTCCTGGGATTGAGCCCTGCCTCCAGCTCCCTACTCATCAGAGAGCCTGCTTCTCCCTCTCCCTCTGCCTGCCACTCTGCCTGCTTGTGATCTCTCTCTCTGTGTCAAATAAAGAAAAAAATATTTAAAAAAAAGAAAATGGAAGAGCTTTGCTATGTGGACCAAGATAAGAGTGTAGCCTCAGGGAAGCAGAGCTGGAAGAGCCATTCACAGAGCTACACGGTGCAGAAGACCATCTTGTTTGGTGCTAAGGAGAGAATAATCACAGGACTCCACTGCTTAGGTACTCTCTCCATAGTCTCAGCTTACCTCTTATCACAGTTTCCATGATGCATACAATAAATGAACTCACTTCCCCAGAAGGAGCACCTGCCTTGAAAGTAGAGTGTGGCTCTAGAGATCTTCTCTTTGACTATTGGTCTGGGGGACTCTGGGGACCTCGGTCTGCCCCATGTGTCATTTAAGTGGCAAGAGCCTTGGCTATGGAGGAGACATGGTGCAGTGCTAAGTCCTGGTATAAAGTTAGCTAGCTTCATTTTTATGAATAATTTACTTGATTTCTACTTGCCGCTTTGGGTTCTGAAGAGGACCCTTTCCATCTAAGTATCCCCAACTACGCACATTACATATATGTGTCCTGAAATCCATCCTCACTCTTCTGGCCTTAGGGCAGAAGTGTTGAACCTTGCAATAACTGACCTGATTATCAGTGTTGTGTGATCACACAGGGACCATGTTTCTGCTTTCCTCTCAGCCTCTGTCTCTCCCTCTCTCTGTCTCTGTTTCTGTATCCCATTTTCTCTCTTAAACTGCAGTGTGTATTGAAAAGTATGGGTATTGGTTTAGATTGTTCAAGAACAAACTAATCTTGAAAATATATATCAGGGGCATCTGGGAGGCTCAATGGGTAAGTGTCTGTCTTTGGCTCAGCTCCTGATCTCAGGGGTCCTGGGATGGAGACTCCTCAGCAGGCACTTTGCTCAGCAAGGAGTCCCCTTCTCCCTTTCCTTCCACCCCTCCCCTACTCTTGTTCTCTCTCTCTCAAATAAATAAATAAATAAATGTCACAAAAATAAAAATAATAAAATTTCTATAAATAATTTTTCACATTTTCTACAAAATTTGCACATATTATGTTAGATTAATTTTATATGCTTCATAATTTATATTGCTATTGAAAATGGCATTGTTTTCCTAATTGGTTAATTTGGCATATAAGGGCATTGTTTCCAGTAATGTTAAACTCTCCAATTGTGTTTAGTAGATGGTCTAGAAAGTCTTTTCATTTTCTACGTTGACAACCTACTAGTCTGTTAATATTGAGGTAAATTCATTGCTCCTGTGTGCTGATTTGGGGTCTTTGTAAATTATTCAATTTAGGGTAGACTCAGATTCCTCATTTTTAAAATGTGGTTGGCACGAATCTCACAGGTAAACTATGAAGATTAATAGAGATAATGGACCCCAGTACCTGGTTCTTTTCAAGACTTTGAAAAAGGGATCTTTTCACACTTTAATTTTTATGTTTCTGGAAAAAGAGTTACACACATACATGCATGCATTTATATATATGGTGTAGACAGAATTACAAAGGGTTCATAAAATAATTATTGAGGATTTTTCTGCTCAAACTTAAATACCATGGCTTCAACCTTAGACTGAAAAGGGAACCAACTGAGTTTAGAAGACAAACTAGGAGCCAACAGGGCATTAAAGATGGACTTAAAACCAGAGTGATAATAAGGCTCATCCCACCAGGTGGGTTCAAAATGGACAAGTCTTCTCCAAATGCATAGCTATCTAGCAAATGCACTGATGTCTATGTAATGTGTGACTCTGCACAATGCTCAGATGTTCTCAAATGCACTGTAGTGCTGGACTCTACAAAATGCCATTCATAACCATACACAAAGATTCATAGTTCTCCTTGCTTAGCTGTCTAAGAAACTGAGCTCCCCATCAAACAGCATGCATAATTGTTACCAAACACACATCTATAAACAAATACAGGTCTGTGCATAGAATACATGATTTCCTTTGAAATAGTCAGCCATTCCCAGTGTATACAATAGTCAGAACTGTGCAGTCTTCTCTGCTTTTTACCCTCTCCCTGGGAGTGGAGTGCATAGATAGGGAGCCATGTGTAGTGTTAGATGATTGATGAGACATGATTACTAATCCTAAACTCTTTTGCATGATTCCCAATTGTCTCCAACCTACAGAGGAGGAAAGGAAGGCTCAGAAAAGTTTGGGGAACTTGTTAAAGATTCCAGGCTAATAGGTGACAATATTGCCTGGTAAATGCACATCTGAATGTAGCTGGCATATCCTACATTGAGTGTCTGGATGATTCCATCCTAGACATGAGAAAGATCAAGACAAAGGCCTCAGTCAGGAGGAACACACATATTGTAGAATCAGAAAGCAGTTCATCTCAGCAGGCACAGAGAATTCATGAGAAGATCTAGTGAGGGACACAAGTGGAAAAATAGGTTGGAGTTCTTGGAAGTTAGATTAAGGATTCTTGAAGATAAAGAGAACCACATCTTTTCTTTGATCAGGTAGCCAGGGCATAATATCGGTGGTATATGGGTTCCATTGCTTACTATGATCCATTCATTGTGTGTTTCCAAATGAGATTCTTAATTTTTCTGAATCTTGATTTCCTTATCTTTTAAACATGAGGCTAATAATGGCATCTATTGATGAAAGGATGAAATAATAAATGAACACTATTATTACCATTATTACTAGAGAACTGATTTCAACACTACAGCTTTATATATAGGACAGTGTGTGGGATATGGATCAAGAAGCATTCAGTAAAATGCTATGTCAACTAAATTCTAACTGTGGTTATTCCCAGATGATCAATCTCTTTGGCTCCAACCGACCCTTATATAAGATGGAGGTGAACATAAACCATGTCATGTCTGCTGCACAGGCTTGTCAGGATCAGATAAAATTACAAGGAACAAAAAGTACTTTCTATGATAGAAATTTTCACCCTCTGGAATTAATCTTCACATAATGAGTTACCTGGAATAATTCTTACAAGTGCCAACCTTCCTCATTTTCCTGAAACTGAGGCATTTTCCTGGACCCAGGACTTTCATCACTAAAACCCTGTGAGAGTCCTGAGAAAACTGGGACAGTTGGTCACCTTATTCTTCTCCAAGGATCAGGGGAACTAAAGGGCTATTGAAGAAGTAGTTGATATGGACAGAACCACAGGAGGCATGTCAGTAGAACCTGTGGGAGAAATTGTCTTTACCAAAGCATATATTCACAACTGTGACCTGTTGAATACTACCCGTGATGTCACTTGGTTACAGAACCTGGCCAAGTTCTGTCTGCACCATCAGCAGGCTCTGGGCCCCTTGGATCACTAGGAGCTCCAAGATTCACACGGGACAAAGCTAGCCCTGATCAGTGAGTTCCTTGAGGTCTTCTTTCTCTAGAGATCCCTGGATGATCCTACAGTTTCTCTTTTTGTGCTCATGAACAACAGGTCCATGGAGACGTTTTAAAAAAACAGTGGAGGGGATGTGGGTGGGAGAGATGAGGTGACTGAGTGATGGACATTGGGGAAGGTATGTGCTATGGGCTGTGCTGTGAATCGTGTAAGACTGATGAATCACAGACCTGTACCCTTGAAACAAATAATGCACTATATGTTAACTAAAAAATAAATAAATAAATTCCAGTTACTTGATATACAGTGTAACATTAGTGTCAGGTGTACAATACAGTGAAAAAAATTAAAAAAAAAACAGTGCTACACAATTAAAGTACTCTCAAAGCCTCATACATTTGATCAAGGCACAAATCTCTCATTTCCTGTTTTGCATCTTGTTTTGCTTCTCTCGGTACCTTCCCCAAAGTGATGGTGTTCTCAATTCTGTGCTCCCTCTTCCCTGATCTTCAACAAGGAGCACTAGATAGCCATTCAGACCCTCCTGCATTGCCCCTTACTGCAGAACTACCTTCTCAACATGGAGCCTGAATGATCTCAACTTGTTGAATTTCATTAAAAAAATAAATTTCCTCTGATAATATATGTTCATGGTTTAAAAATGAAGAAAAAGAAGTAAAATAGGTCTTATAAAGGAATGCAACGGTTCTTACCCTACACATACTTACTTCTAAGCCCACCCTGCAGACGTGCAAAGCTAGTTGTTGATTTTATATTGCTCTCTCCTGGCTTCTCTGCTGGAGGTATATTATGCCATGGTTGATGTGTCTAGCTCCTTTAACCCCCTCTACTTCTCTCACCCCCTTCTCCCAATTTTCACTTTTTCCATGTTTTTTGTTTCCTTAATTTATGAATGCACCTGAATTTTTTTCTCATTCACCAGATATAAATATGTCTCTGGACTCACCATTTGCATAAGACTACCAACATCCCTCCCCTCTCTTCCACCCTCTCCTTGCTCCCACCTCCCAACTTCCATTATCTTTATTTTTTTAAGGTCAAAATGCAATAACTACATCCTAATCTGTAACCACCTTCCTTTCCTCTTTCATATGTTGATTCTAAATGTTAACAATAGATAATTTCCATAATTATGACTGCATAAGTATCACAGAGTCAATAAACTATGGCTTATTTCCTTTCTTAGTCAATGTTTATTTTACTACACTTCACACCTTGCTTTGGTCTATTTATTTATTTTTCTTTCTTAAACTACTGGTCTTAAACATAACCTTCTGGTTTTTTGGTTGATTAAATCATTGTATCATCTGTTCTTTTAAGACCTCTCTTTTTTCTAGTGGGCTCCCTCCCACAAATACCCCCCCCCATTTTTATATAACAAACACCAAAAGACCCCAGGTCCTCTTCCATAGCTGTATTTTTAGGATTTTCTTCACTAGCTCTTCCAATTTGGTTTCTCTATCCTGTTCTTATTGGTTTCATAAGAATGTGTTACTAGAACTCATACAGCAATTCAGTAATGTGGAAGGATATAAAGTCAATGTACAGAAATCAGTGGCTTTCTTATACACTAACAATGAAAATACAGAAAGGGAAATTAGAGAATCAATTCCATTTACTATAGCACCAAGAACCATAAGAGACCTGGGGATAAACCTAACCAAAGAAGTCAAGGATCTGTACTTGAGGAACTATAGAACACTCATGAAAGAAATAAGAAGAAGACACAAAAAGATGGAAGACCATTCCATGCTCTTGGATCAGGAGAATAAACATTGTTAAAATGTCTATACTGCCTAGAGCAATGTATACTTTTAATGCCATTCCGATCAAAATTCCACCAGTACTTTTCAAAGAGCTGGAGCAAATAATCCTAAAATTTGTATGAAATCAGAAGAGACCCCGAATTGCTAAGGAAATGTTGAAAAACAAAAATAGAAGTGGCGGCATCACGTTACCTGATTTCAAGCTTTACTACAAAGCTGTGATCACCAAGACAGCATGGTACTGGCATAAAAACAGGCACATAGACCAGTGGAACAGAGTAGAGAGCCCAGATATGGACCCTCAACTCTATGGTCAAATAATCTTCGACAAAGCAGGACAAAATATACAGTGGAAAAAAGACAGTCTCTTCAATAAATGGTGCTGGGAAAATTAGACAGCTATACGTAGAAGAATGAAACTTGACCATTCTCTTACACCGTACACAAAGATAAACTCAAAATGGATAAAAGACCTCAACGTGAGACAGGAATCCATCAGAATCCTAGAGGAGAACATAGGCAGTAACCTCTTTGATATCAGCTACAGCAACGTCTTTCAAGATATGTCTCCAAAGGCAAAGGAAACAAAAGCGAAAATGAACTTTTGGGATTTCATCAAGATCAAAAGCTTCTGCACAGTAAAGGAAATGGTCAACCAAACAAAGAGGCAACCCACGGAATGGGAGAAGATATTTGCAAATGACAGTACAGACAAAAGGTTGATATCCAGGATCTATAAAGAACTTCTCAAACTCAACACACACAAAACAGAGAATCATGTCAAAAAATGACCAGAAGACATGAACAGACACTTCTCCAATGAAGACATACAAATGGCTATCAGACACATGAACAAATGTTCATCATCACTAGCCATCAGGGAGATTCAAATTAAAACCACATTGAGATACCACCTCACACCAGTTAGAATGGCCAAAATCAGCAAGACAAGAAACAACGTGTGTTGGAGAGGATGTGGAGAAAGGGGAACCCTCTTACACTGTAGGTGGGAATGCAAGTTGGGGCAGCCACTTTGGAGAACAGTGTGGAGATTCCTCAAGAAATTAAAAATAGACCTTCCTTATGATCCTGAAATTGCACTCTTGGGTATTTACCCCAAAGATACAGATGTGGTGAAAAGAAGGGCTATCTGTACCCCAATGTTTATAGCAACAATGGCCATGGTCGCCAAACTGTGGAAAGAACCAAGATGCCCTTCCACGGATGAATGGATAAGGAAGATGTGGTCCACATACACTATGGAGTATTTCTCCATCAGAAAGGATGAATACCCAACTTTTGTACCAACATGGACGGGACTGGAAGAGATTATGCTGAGTGAAATAAGTCAAGCAGAGAGAATCAATTATCATATGGTTTCACTTATTTATGGAGCATAACAAATAACATGGAGGACATGGGGAGATGGAGAGGAGAAGGGAGTTGAGGGAAATTGGAAGGGGAGATGAACCATGAGAGACTATGGACTCTGGAAAACAACCTGAGGGGTTTTGAAGGGGCAGGGGGGTGGGAGGTTAGGGGAGCCTGGTGGTGGGTTTTAGGGAGGGCATGTATTGCATGGAGCACTGGGCGTGGTGCAAAAACAATGAATACTGTTACACTGAAAAGAAATAAAAATAAATTAAAAAAATAAAAGAATGTGTTTTCAAGTATTTTAGCAAAAATGGCTTAAAGGAGGTCAAATTTTGGAGTCTTCTTATGTCTGAAAATGTATCTCACTCATTGCTACCTGCCTAAGTAAATATTAGTTTGGGTAGTAAGCTGCCACATCAAATCCACATTGTATGTGTATGCTTACTTCAGATGCCAACATCCATTGTCCTTCCAGTGTTCATCTCCTTAACTCTCTGAACAAGAAATATATTAATATCAGTAAGGTTATATGTGCTTAATATTTAAAGTAGAATGGGATATATTCTCCAGGAAAGCAGAAGAGTATCAGAAGTCCTCATCTATTCTCCATAATTATATTAAAGAATAAGTCATTTTTAAAAGATTTTATTTATATATTTGACAGAGAGAGAGTACACAAGTAGGGGGAGCAGCAAGCAGAGGGAAAAGCAGGCTTCCTGATGAGCAAGGAGCTCAATGTGGGACTCAATCCTAGGACCCTGGATCATGACTTGAGCCAAGGCAGATCCTTAATTGATGGAACCACTCAGCTGCCCCTAAAGGATAAATCATTTTAAAGCCTAGACATTAGGGCACCTGGGTGACTCATTTGGTTAAGCCTCTTCCTGTGGCTCAGGTCTGATCCCAGGGACCACATCATGTAGGGTTCCCCGTACAGTGGACAATCTACTTCTCCTTCTCCTCTGTCACTCCCCCACAACTCTGGACTCATGCTCACTCCCACACTCTCTCTCATATAAATAAAATCCTTAAAAAATTACTAAAGCCCAGACATCTGCTTATAAACTTCTATTTTTATTGCTTCTATGTATTCTAGCTTTGTGGTTCTCAAACTTGAGAATTCATAAAGAGTACATAAGAACTACCCTGTAGGATAAATATGCAAAACTCTATGTACTGAGCTTTAGGAAGGCAGTTTAAGGGGTTTTCAGAGACAACACTTAACTATTGAATTGTGATTCTAAATCTCATCTTTTCATATTTTAAGATTCCAAATCATGGTGTGTCTTATAAAACAATGACATTTTACAATTTTACCATGTTCCTTTTTTTGCACTTTTTATAGGTATATAAAATAACACAGCTTCCTGAAGTTAATGGTGTATTAGATACATTGAAATATGGTAGACTTCACAAGAGAACTCAAGAGAATTGGGGAAGTATTGCTTTTTATGTGGCATTTAAGTATTCACTCTTGCTCAACAAAAGCTGATGTCAGTCATGTTTCTCTTTAGGTAACTTTCAGCATCTTCGTATCCTCGTGTTTGTACATATCACAGTGCTGCTTCAAATGAGAGTCATTTGCTGTTTTCCTTCACTACATTTAGTGATTAGTGGCCTCTTTTAATGTGAAATGCCATGTCATTCAGTCCTTGTAAACTATGTTCTGTTATTCCTTAAATAATTTCCCCTCCTCTGTTTTCAGTGATTTCTCATTCTAGAATTCCTATATTCCTCTGTTAATTAAAGGAGTAGACTGAACACCCAAAGAAGAAAGTATTGAGATATCCCGAGTCCAGTTCTGTAGGATATAGATCCAGAAATGGGACTGCTGGATTATATCATAGTTCTATTTTTTCATTTCTGAGGAAACTCCCTGCTGTTTTCTGTAATTGCTGTAGCATTTTGCATTCCCACCAACAGTGTTCAGTGTTGCAACTGGAACTCTTCCTTACTTCTATTTTCCATCTACCCTGGTCTTGCTCCTGCATCAGAGATGTACCTGTCTGTCTTATCTGCTTTTCCTTGTTTCTATAGTCAAAATCACACTGCTTATATATGTTTAGGTCCTGTGTATTCATATGTTCTTGACATATCATCATATGTATTTTCCCATGTCATTCGGATCTTTCAAAACATGATATTTAATAACTCCAATTCTACTCGTGAATTTTCCTAATATGATAGATTTTTCCATTTTCATTCTATTATAAAAGCCTCATTTGGGGCAGAAAATATATGTGCAAATATCTGATTTCTTAAAAAAGTGAATATCATTTTATACAACAATGATTTCATAATTTTGTTTCCTGTACTTGTTGTTGAAAGTACTACTTAAATAATTTTTTTTTTCAAGAGTGGGTCAGAGAGTCATCTTCTTATAGAAGATTGATTTGTTGTACTTCCTTCATAAAAGACTACTTGTTAAGATGAAGGATTCTTGGATCATGGCCATTTTCCCTAAAAATTCACCAGCTGTTGCTCTGCTGTTTTCTCTTTTCTACTGTTGAGATGATAAGGCTGAGACATCGATTTAATTTCTCTGGAAGTAACCTACATTTATCTACCCTGGAGGGTTATGGAATTTTTCTTGGTTTTTTAAATTATTCTTTAATCTGATCAGAAAGTGGTCTATTCATTGTGTTTCCTTAGAATGTAATGAGCTCTTAGCTTTCTATTCTCAGGTATTATTTCTCCAAGGGAACTTTAATTTCTCACTGATCTTAAGACAGCTTCTAATGTTCCACTAATATTCTCTCTTTGGTCAGGTTTCTATTCTCTCCTCTCCAAACTTCTAATTTACCTTGCCATGATTTTGATCCTTTGTTCTTTTGTTTTATTCTGGGAGATCATTTTCAATATTTACTGCTCTATAATAATTTGACATTAATGTAATGCCAGTTCTGTTAATTATTATATCCAAGATAGGATTTAATTTTGCACTTGGTTTTGCCATCACCTTTTATCTCATACATATCTCTTTCCACTGTGCTTTATTATCTGCTCTTCTTACTGTTTTCTTTCAGGGTCCAGCTTTCTCTGATACTCAAAACATAGAAAGTACCTGAAAAACCACCAAGGCTCCCCTCCTTCACCTCTTTTAACCACAACTTCTGAAGATGTGTGCACAGTAATAACCCTGTGAGCCTCAAAGTCAGGTAAGTACAGACTTTAATTATGTAAAAATTTCATGTGGATCCACCTTGGGGACTAGATTTCCATTATAATTAGTGATATTTGGGAGATATGAATTCAGATTCAGATCAGCTGCTTAGTCCAGGAGGGCTGATATTGAGTAAGTTTTGCAAATGATAATGCCTCATATAAGGATCAAATGAGCTTTATATGTTGAGCCAAGGAAATGAGAGATTATTAGTAAGCATTAGGGAAAAAACAAACAAACAAATGGGATTTAAGACTTGAGAAAAGACAGGTAAAACAAATAGAAGAAAAGTAACAGTGTTTGTCAGACCACTTTGGTGGGGGAAAAATGAGTAAAAATGTCGCAGTGCCTTTATGTCTACTGGCAAAAGTGGGAGCTGAGCTTGGCTGGTGACCGAGGAGACAGTTGGTGGCCAGCAAGTCTCTGGTCTTCTCTGGCATGGAATTGTTATGCCATCCCTGACCATGGGCACTGATCTACATATGCCCTCTTCTCTTTTCCTTCAGTGATTCATTTTGTTGTTCAACACGTTTTTTTGGCCCAATGATTATTTTAGTATAAAAGAAATATAGTACAGGTTCCCCTCTCCATCCAAAAAACCAGAGCATTCTTGTGAAACCTTTCATAAGCTAAAATGGCATCAAGCAAAGAGGCAATTACCACAAACTTATTTGAAGACATTTTTTGAGTGTTCCTAGACTTCCCCAAATCACCTCTTGTAGGCTTTCCTGATGCCTTAGGACAGACACATCTTGCTTATGGATGCACACAACAAATGGAAAGAAAGCTCAGAGGCTCACAGACACAGCCTCAGGGCTCTAGCGGCTTGATGAGGAGATACTGTGTTCCAGGGGAAGGAGCTGGGGAGAGGGCATTCTCTCTGACACATAGAGGTGCACACTGACTCCTTATGGGCTCATTTCACTCTACAACAAACACTGAACACTATTTTTGTTTTGTGACTTTTTTCAGAAAAGAGAAATTCCTCTTTGAATTTCTTTTGGTTAGCAAAAGCAGGTACTAATGTAGGTCTTTCATAAAATGAAGTGGCCTAATGCTGACTTTGAAAGTAGAAGATACCTGTTTTGTCCCAGGGAGAATTGTGATCGATCTTTATCTGAATTATTGATTTTTGGATCCTATTGCCAGAGACTGTCCACATGGTTTGATTAATGAGTGGTCATTTCATGTGTGTATGTGATGGAAGTAGAGTTTAATACAGAAATTGATCTAATAAAATCTCTGCTGGCTTCAGTCCTTGTCTCTCTAAATATGGTCTGTTATTAGTTGCTTTCAGGACATAAAATGGTGCTGCTTTAAAGTCTTCTTCTCACCTAAACTTACAACATCATTTGACCTTGTGGACTGTGCCTTTTATATAAATCTCAGCTCTTACCCTCTGAGGTGTACTTAGGGATTGCGTACAACCTTTTCTATTTCTTCTCTGCCTTTTGCTTTGTTTCTTTTCTTCTATTTCACCAGTTGTTTCTCAATATTGTCTCTTAGCAGACTTAGATCCTGCCCATCCCCCACCTGTGGCTATATTCGGGCAATTCACTAATGTGTATTTCAAAGTACAGAGCCCCCTTCTCAAATCATGGCCTGCATATCTAAATGTTTACTCAACATTTCTTTTTGCATTTGTTAAATGTGCCTCAATCGTATGGTCCAAAATGAACTACTTCATTATTCCCCAACAGACATGGACCTCTTTTACTGTTCTTTATTTCATTATTAAACGTAACCATCTATTGAATTAAGAAATCCAGAAATCTAGGAGTCCTCCTGACACTGCCTTCTGTCTCTAAGTCTCATAGATAATCCATCACCAAATACTGTCAAAATTTCCTCTTCAGTACTGCACAAAGCACCCCACTAGCTCAAGTTAATGAGATGCTATTACCAACAGCTCCTAACTTGCTTACTACCATCCATCCATCCCTAGAAATCCAGCTGCAACTGTGTGACCGTTTAAAAACTTGTATCTGCTCACATTCCCCGGCTACCCAGGTAGACTTTCAGATATCTATCTTACAACTCAGAAGATAAAGCCAGTATTCCTTCCTGTGACTTCTAAGGCCACGTCTACTTCTCACCCTCATCTTCTGCCATCTTCTTGATCTGGAGACACCAAGAGCACTGGCATTCTTTCTGTTTCTGCTGCCTGCCTTGCTGCTCCCTGATAGAGAACATTTGTGCTTGTTGTTCTCTCTTTTTTTTCCCTCTGACATAAATCCAATCCTCCTTTAGATTTCAGCTCAGCTATCACTCTCCTAGGAAGCCTTTCCTTGCCCCTTGATTAGGCCAACTTCTCCACACCTATAGCATCCGGCTCTTCTGTACATAGTGTTTTGCCCAGATTTTATGCTTGTTTGTGAAAATATTTAATGTTTTACATGGGATTCCATGAGTGCAAGAACCGTTTTGCTCACCCAACAGCTATCTGGATACCTGACTCATAGCTGGATCTCAAAAATGTTTATTGGAAGAATAATGAATGAATAATAATATGAGTGAATTACATTTAGCACATATTGCATCAAATCTTCAATACAATTCACATCTGATATTGATTTCCATGTATTAATTCTAGGAGTATCTCAGAGCAAAGGAAATTACCCTAACTTTTTGGCTGGTGAAGCTTAGTAGTGTATCGCATTGTCATGAGAACTAGTACAAAGAAACTTGGTTCTTCCAGGCCCTAAATCTCTCTTTGTAAAAGCAGGAAGCCTGTTGGATGTGTTTCTCTGAACTTCGTGCTAAGGAAATAACATTTCTAAAAATGCCTATCATTTCAGTCACACTGCTAGACACTTTTATATAGGTTCTATTTTAATGGCTCTATGATTTTTCCAAATAGGTATTGTAAGTTCCATATTATAGATACAGTGATTAAGAGTCAGAAACTTTAAGAAACTGACCAAGGTCACATGGCTTTCTTGGGGAGATGTAGAACTATTCTCTATTAACTAGAGCTTTTGATGTTAAGTTGTTAGGTAAACAGGCTGCAACAGGCTCATGTTTATTCTGGGAGATCTTATTTGTCGACTTCAAATCCATTTTACCTCCACTGAGATCAACCTTCACAGCCAAGTAATAATTCCTTTTCCTAAAACCAAAGTGACAGCCTTATTTGAGATGCATTGACAAGATTTCTAATTCTGACAGAGGGTCCCTCTTCTTTCCCTCTGCTTTGTTCTCAGTTCCATCAGTATAAAATGAAAGGAAAATAAATGAACCCTTAGACATTGATCATGCTGTGATCTAATGTATTTCTGATCCTATCTAGTTTATGAAAATAGACAGAAACCTCAATCAATATCATTAAATTACTTCTTAAAAATTGTGACATCTGCCCTAAGAAAGAAAGCACAGAAAACAGAACAGTTGCTTTGACAAGGGAACGTGAATATAATGAAGTTTTACTATAATAATTACATACATATCGAGATGTTAATAGAATACCATCCATGCAAGACTGGTGTTGGTGATTATTCTACCATCTTATGACTTCAGAACAAGTCTCCTCAAATGAGACACCAAATATTTAAGTGACTGGTTCCTTAAACACAGATCTAGGAAGATGAAACTCTATTGTATATGCCTGCTGTTCATATAGAATCAGAAATGTAGAACATATTAACAAATCCATTTAGCAAGTGATTGTTTTTTTGGGGGGGGCGTTTCAACTATGTGGTAGAATGAATTTAGCCTTTGACATCAAATTGAGCTTGCTTTTCCATGGACAAAGCGTGACTTTTTCATTCATTGGAAATAAAGGGATTATATTCCTCAATGTCTCATGGATTGGAGGGGTAGCCATCCTAACGTAAAGGGTCTAGGTCTCTCATCCCTTTCCTTGATGTGCTATCAGCTGTCTGTAGAGTTTTTGAAAATAATAATATTAATGGCATATTGATATTAATATATTGCTGATAACAGTTACCCTAGCTATGTTGTGGGCTGTGCTTTATCTTGTTTAATCTTCAATATAGCCATGAGCCTGGAAGCAATATTTTCAGTTTTCAGAAGAGGAAACTGATCTTAGGAAAAGATTGACATGACCATGGTTATAGACACTATACTCATACCCTATCTGATTACAAAGCTAATGATCTCAATTACCTCATCTTCAAAATGAGGGTAGGTTAGGTAATTTTTGCTTGGGTATTTAAAAATACTTCCAGTGTAGGATGAAACGGGCTATGGTTCTGCCTCAGACCTATGCAAAGCACTCTATGGGAAGTTAATGTGTCCTGGAGAAGACTATTGCTTCCCCAAGTCCCCATTACACACCTCTTTCTGGGACCTTCTGTCTGGGGCAGTAGATTATTCATCCTCCTAGAACATGAACAGCCAGGAGCTGAGAGGGTCAGAGAAGAACTTCCTTAAGTGCTTATCCAGCTATAAGCAATCTTCTTTTCGGGCATATATGTACTGTTTGTTATCCTGAGGCTTGTTTAGAGGCACTCAGACTCACAGCTCTTCCCTCTCCCCTCTCAACATTTATCAGATACCTAGTTCATTAAGTTCCACAGCTATTGAGAAGTTGCGAGAGAAAAAGAAGTCCCTTGCAGTCATTTGGCATGCATTTATAGGAAATGTTTTCTATACCCTGTGCTACTAGATTGTATCACCTGCAATTCAAGAGTTGAGAGCTTAGTCAGGATCACAGTATATCACACAGTAAGTGCCTTTCCTTTTCCTTATTCACATATCTCTAAAATTTCCTTCCAAACACTCTAGAATCTGAGTATCTCCACCTTCTCAGCACAAGTGAATTTAGTTCCACCTTCCTTTCAAAAGGCCACTCCTATGATTATACCTCAAGCTATGTCAAGATCCATAATGACTTCACTTCTGAAATCTCAAACTTAAAAATTTCATTCAGTCTCCATGCCTTACAACTTCCTCACATTTTTATACTCATCATTTCTGTTCCTTGACTCAAATAGTCTTTTAGCTTTTCCATCCCTATACTTTGTTCAGTCTGTAAGGTTCTCCTAAGTTTAGAGTTTCCTGATCAAGCTTGACATAATTTTTGGTCATCTAATCACTCCTTTTTTTTTTTTTTTTAACAATGTCAACTCCATGACATCCTATCTTCCGCCACACTTACCCAACAGTATCCCAGGTCTGTGTTTTTTTTTTTTTTTCCATGTTGTTTCTTCTTAAAATTCAGAGTTAAAAGAAACATTAAGAACATCAGAGCCATGATGGAAAACATGATGATGGTCATCATCCTCCACCCTAGCCAGCTTCTGTCTCATCAAGCTCCACTCCCAGAATCTCCAAATCATCATCATTTTCTAGAATCTTGACTCAGTTAATAACCACCACGCATGTAAAATGGTCTTCCCCCTAGTTCATTGAGGTATAAAACTATAAATGACCTCATTCTCATCCTCACTTGCACAGTCAGATACACAACTATCTGCCTTTCTATACATCTTTATTCCCTTCCCTCAGGCTCAAGCATGAATGTCCTTTTGTTTTGCATCACTGACCTCTCTATACTGCCTCTCCCCTTCAGCTAGGGTTTTTCTGTCATCTACTGATTATGTCTAGATAATCTAAGTAATCCCCACAGTCAGAATCTTAATTTCTTCCTCCTTTAAACAAATTTCCCACTCATTTCAGGCTAGTGTTTTTATTGTCCATACAATTAGACAATAAAATATGGAAAATTGTCCATATAGTTTTCTCAACCAGTTTCTACACTGGACCGCCAAACCACTAGATAATATGTCAGGTGTCCCTAAGAACTTGCTCATATATTCTTTTCCACTGGCAAAACTTTACTTGGTTGGCAGATTTCTTTAGCTCTACTTGTGTTCAACCAACCAAGGGATAAGATTTTAGTATCTCTTTCTTGCAGATACATGTGTTATAAGTTGACTACTGCTATGTAACAAACAACCACCACATTTGGTGACTTAATTAAATTTTGATTTAGCTCACAGTTCCTCAGGTAGCAATTTTGAGTGGACTTAGCTAGGCAGTTCCTCTGGTATTGTCAAAGTTCCCTCATTCATCTATGGTCAGCTATGGGTAGGTTAAAAGTTTTGCTGTTTATTTGGGGTTTCCCACATCTAACTGAGACAAGGGCTCACTCAGCTCTGCTCTGTATGTCTCATTCTCCAATGGACTAGCTTGAGGTAATTCACATGATGTCTGGGAATGAACCAGATGACAACTTGGAAGAGTGTAGTCTTTTGAGACTTGGTGCAATGTCATTGCTCAGATTATATTGGTCAAAACTAATCACAAAGCCATCCAGATTCAAAGGTCAGGGGATGGATTTCACTTCTTGATGGGAGCTGCTAAGTCACTTTTAAAGGGTGCAGCAGAGATAAGTTAGGCTGTTTTTGCAGTAACTGAAGTACATTCCCCAATTTCTTTGAACATTCTTCACTCAGTTTTCATCCAGTAAACACAGGGAGAGGAAGGAAAATGCCACATTGTTCTCAAAGGACAACTCATGGGTCTAATGCAATCTACTTGCATTCCTACTATTCAGTTCATATAATCTGAGGGGGAGGTTAGTTGATCCTAGCAAGGTGATTCTACACCTTTCTATAACTTCTGCAGCTTTAGATTTGTCTTCAGCCTGATTCCACAGATGTGTACTGAGGATCTCTTATGTCCCAGATGTCCTTCTAAGTGCTTGGGTTATGTGAGTGAATAATACATATCAACTCACTGCCCATATGGAGAGTCTCCCCATTCCTTTGGGAGCGGTGGATAAAGAGTGAAAAATACATGTGATAAATAAGCAAATTATAGTTTGTTTAAAAGTTATAAATATTATGGAGAAAAAGAAAACCAGAGCAAGGTAAGGGGCTAGGTAATGGTACAGAAGAAGGCTAGACTAGGCTCACTGAGATGGTAAGAATTGTCCAAATTTGGAGGAAGTGAGAGAGTTAGCCATGGAGATACTTGGGTATCTGGAGTATTTTATGAAGACAGAAGTCTGTGGGGGTAAGGAGAACTGGAAATTGCATGGTGTGTTTGAGGGACAACAAAATGGCTTGTGTGGTTGGAGTGCAGTAAGGAAGAGAAAGAGTCATAAGAAATGAGGTCAGAAAAAGGAATGAGGAAATAGGGGCTACATCTTATAGGGTTGAGACTAGCAAACTATGGCCCATGGGCCAAATCAGGCCCACTTCCTGCTTTTATAAGTAAAATTGTATTAGAACACAGCCACATCTACTTCTTTACATACTGTCTATGGTACATTCATACTACAATGGGAGAGTGAGTAGTTGGGATAGACATCACATGGCCCATAACGTCTCAGTTATTTATATACTTTATAGCTCTTACAGGAAGAATGTCATTCCCTGATATATGGCCTTCTAAACCATTAAGTAGCTTTGTCTTTTACTTTGATAGAAATGGAGAGCCCTTACAAAGGAATTATATGATCTGAATTGGATTTTTCTGAAGACCACTCTAGTTTCTAGTCAGAATGGACTCTAGGCAAGTAAGGACAAATGGTGAGATACCATTGAGGAGCTATCATAACAATCCAGGTAAATGATGGTGGTTTGGATCAGGGTAGAAGCAATAATAAAGTGAAAAGGAGTCAGAATCTGGATATATTTGGCATGTACAACAGCCTACAGGTTTTCTAGATAGGAAAAGCTAAAATTTTGCAAAAGAAAGAATTGAATAGGAGTACATTTGTGAGGTCTGAGCCAGACACCGGGACAAATACTAGGACCCAGGAAAAGGGACTCACCTAAGCTCACTTCAATGCTTTGGAACAAACAAGGAGCAATCCTGTGATGCCTAGCCCAGTGGTCCATTCACCCACCCGTCTGAGCATACTTTTCTGGCCTTTTCTCTTTCCCCACACCTCTTTGGCATCTGGGACAAGGGACCATTGGCTGTTCTTCCTTCAGAGTCTTTGGTTCCTTTTCATCAAGTTCAACTCTGTGTTCCATTAACTCAGGGCCTTGCTTTCTGCCTATAGAAATTTACTATCTGGAACAAAACATGCATATGCAGTCAGGAGACCTGGCTTTAATTCCTGGTTCTATGACTTTGGCAAAGCTATTTAATCTCTTTGCACCTCAATTTTCTAACCAATAAAGCAGGGGCCTAATTGTATCTATTCCACTCTGTTGTTGTGATAATTAGCCATAATCCTTTCTATTCAGTGATGTCATAGCAATTAGTATCTGGCACATAGTAGAATCACTACAAATCTATGGATGATTTTCCCATTATCATTTTTCGTTTCCAGGGGATGTATTCTCTGGTCTGTATGGGGAGGGTGATTTTCTGCTCTGCACAGCCATCCTGGTGTCAGGGATATCCTCAGTTCACCCTGGCTGGTGGATTATTGCTTGCAAATTCCAAACTTTTACAGACGTGCTGTGAGAAAGGATCAAGTAATATCACAAGCCTGGCTGGGAGACTGCAGGGAGGACATCCTGATTCGGGTTATTCATGAGGTGCTGCATAATCAGGGTCTGCAGACAGAGATACCAAGTGCAGGGAGCTGGTTCAATTAAAGAGCCATGCAGTGAGACAGCCCTGCTAGGGAGGGCTGGAGAAGATGAGCAGTTTCCGGAAGTAGATTCTTGGCCAGCAGGAGTCACTGCTGATGGGTTGGATTGGAAGATGTATGGGATTGGAGAGACACTGGGGAAGTGGTAGCAGGAGTGGAAAGTTTTTAATGGGAGGGAAAATGACTTGCTGAGTTCTCTCTGATTGAAAATGAAATCTTTCCCAAGCTTTCTAATGGCACAGCCTAGACAGTAAAACCGAACCATGGTGTGAGCCTAATTGCATGGCTTGCCTTTCCCTTGTCTCCTTTGAGAAGCTCTGGAGGTGTGAACAGGTCAGTAGAGTGTGACTTTAATTTTTATGACTTTACCACTATATGTTTTTCCTGTTTTCAAGGCAGTGCATGCTCAAAGAAAATTCAGAATCAGAGAAGTAAAAAGAGATTCTCTGTCTCCTGACCCATATATCATCACTGTTAGCATTTGGGTGCTCTTAATCCAGTTTATTTCAGACAGATAATGAGTAGACACCAAATTTGTAATTAAAGTTCCTGAGGTTTTCCACAATCACATTTCTGCCCCAAATCACATATTTCACGACTTCTTCTCCTAAGAAATTTAGCCACTTGTTAAATTTTACTGGGTTTTTTGCACTTCCTGGATGATACTTGTTTTTTGTTTTTTCAGAGAAATAAACTCATTACTTTTCAAAGTTGCTGCTTTGCACAATAAGTTAACAAAAGCAAAACTTTGTGATTGGGAATGTTATGTAGATTTAGTAAATTCTGCAAAATAGATTATTCTGCCATTCTTCAGAAGCATCACTTATTAATATGGATGTGATCTTGGGGTTCACATATCCACAAATATATGCTATCATTTATACACATTTTTAAACACACATACACAGGTATGCATAAATAGAATAGGTAATAGAGATGTACTTCTATATCTTTTTTTCCCCTTTGTGACCATGACAGAACAATTTTCTTGATAAAATTAATTGAAAACTCAAGCTTTTAAAACTGCGTAGTGGTGATCCGTCATTAAGGGATTACTCATTTACACAACAATGTGTTGAAAGATATTTTGAATGTTTAGATTTGGGCTACTGTAAATAGTGTTGGAATGTACATTGTTGTAAATAAATGTTCATTGTACCTTTCATATTTCCTTAGGATAGATTCTTAGCAATGAGATTAATGGTTCAAGAGGTATAAATATTTTAAATATTTTTCCTCTCTCCATATATGTGTGTGTATATGTGTATGGTCCTCTCTATATGTATATTTATAAATATATAAGATATATATTTATCTATTTATCCATCTAGGAGTCAAATTGCTTCCTAGAATTATTGTACAAACATCTCTCCTCTATCCTTGAGTCCACTGTGGGCATATTCTTTGTCCCCTTCTCCATCAACATTAGTAGAGGACAAAAGGCTTTAAAACAGCTACAAAAAGAAACAAACAAAAAAACAGCTACAACAATTTGACATAGAAACCTCTTTTTCATGTTTCTTCAGATTCCATTTTTGTTACACTGGTAAAGTCTAATACGATCCTTTCATTTATTGGCTATGTTTTCTTCTTTAGTGCTCTGCTCAAGTTCTTTGGACATTGATTTTCTTGAGGTTAAGTGCTTTTCTAATTGATTTTTATGAGCTGTTTGGACACTAATGATATTTTCTTTTTGCACTTCTATGGCAAATGCTTTATGAGGTTGTTTCATTTCAATATTTCACACAGCATCGTTGACATTTAAAATATGCATTTATTGGGACACCTGGGTGGCTCAGTGGGTTAAAGCCTCTGCCTTCGGCTCAGGTCATGGTCTCAGGGTCCTGGGATCAAGCCCCCCGCATCAGGCTCTCTACTCAGCAGGGAGCCTGCTTCCTCTCTCTCAGCCTGCCTCTCTGCCTACTTGTGATCTCTGTCAAATAAGTAAATAAAATCTTTTAAAAATTTTAAAAAAATACGCATTTATTCAAATCCTTTATGTCTCCTTAGCAATTTTCCCTAAGGTTCTTAAGACTCTCATTCCCAGATCACTCAAATTCTTACTTGTATGTAAAAATACTTTCCTGCTTCATTTGGCTGTATGGTAATGTGTTGAGGGGCTAAGGTGGGAGATGCTGGACCAGTAGGCAGGTGCCTATGCATGAGAAGATATTGAACAATTATGAAAGAAGGACAAATGGCCAAGAAGTTTCATTTCTTTGAGTCACTAGTAAGAGATTTTGCATTTTGTTTTGTTTTAAGTAACAGTCATTGCTTTAAACTGGCTTTTTATCATCTCACTCTGGAATTATTGCAATGGCTCCCCAACTTTGCCTCCTCACTTCCAGTCTTTTCCAACACCAATCTCTTCAGCACGTTAAAGC
This sequence comes from Mellivora capensis, assembly GCA_004024625.1. Taxonomy (NCBI): domain Eukaryota; kingdom Metazoa; phylum Chordata; class Mammalia; order Carnivora; family Mustelidae; genus Mellivora; species Mellivora capensis. The sequence goes on along the minus strand of PISX010013824.1, from coordinate 6,363 downwards.
CAAAGTTAATCTTCTAAAATACAAATCTGATGTTTTCACTTTCCTGTTGAACTCCCTTCCATCAGCATTCATGTGCTGTGTCCTGGTAGGTCATCCTACCCCCAGCCCTGGCCTCTGCCTCCTACTCCAGCCTCCCCTCCACCTTTCTTTCTCCTTCACAGTTGGCAGTGTCCTATCATTGGGCTGCATTAGACTTGCTGTCTCTGCTCATGGTGTTCCCTCTACTAGAAATCCTTTCCTTTATTCTCTTATATTCCAGCCAGACAGCATCTCCCCGAGAAAGCAGCTCCTTGTATCTACACTCTGCTGTGTATTCCTCTTCTTTCTGTTTGTGGAACCCTAGGCTGAACAGTGTCTTAAATGCAAACATAAACAATTCATGGCAAGTCATTCAATTAAGAAGGAAAGTACAAAGTGAGAGCCTGAGTCATTCCCTCTGGGTGCTCTCAAAACAAAAACAAAAACAAAAACAAAAACCTTGGCAATGAAGATGAAGATTTAGCATGTTTTTAAACATTAACATTTATTTTGGGAGGCACAGGGTAGAAAGGCATTTACATGTGTGCCTTGCCCCTATCAGAATGTGAGTTCCTGGTGGGCAGTGACAGTACCTTTATGGTTCTGACACCTACATGAGGCTTGGCACATCAGAGTCCTCAACCAGCATTTTGATTCATTGCTCTGATTTCTGAATGGTGGCAGGTTTCCCATTTATCCAGCAAACCAGTCTGCAGTAATTCCAGGACGCTATAAAGGGTAATGTGATCATCTCTGATCATTTTTTATACTCAAGTTATTATTGAGCAATTCATGAAAATGTGCTGATTAACAAGCCACCAAACTGAAAGAGATTGCTTTTGGTAAAACACTTTTTAAGGAATGGGTTTTATAGCCTGGTAGCCTAGAAGACATGTGCCTGGAGTGTCTGAGATAGAGTGTCTTTGAAAGTGTGGGTGGTGGAATGACAAGCACCAGGAATGTGCTCAGGGAGAGAAAAATAATTTGAGGGTTTTTTGTTTGTTTGTTTCTTTGATTTTGTTTGTTTTTTTAATAGAAGAATGTTGGAAGAACATGAGCAGAGTCATAGCACGTGAGGCAGCTACAGAAGTAGATGGTGACCACAGGATGGAAAAAGTCTTGTATCTCACAAAGAGGATGGTGGACTCCATCCTGATGATGAGAGAGACCTGCTGGCTAAAGGTAACTGAGTTGGGGAATGTTACACCTTTTCCTTATGAAGAAATGACTCTGGCATAACACAGGTGGTAGACAGAGGCCTATCAAGTCCAGAAGTAAGAAGAGTAATGGTAGGCTGATATGTCAGGAAGGCTGATCTGTAGGCACTGATTCTTGAACAGTGTGTATAAAAGCAAATGAGGGACTTGACATGTGTGTAGACTGAACAGACAAGTTGTCTTTCTGAGTCAGATAGTTATTAACTGAAGCAATTGACAGTGGGATTTCGGATCAATCACTTGTTCACTCAACAACTATCTGTTAAGTGTGGATGATATACAAGGTACTCTTCTGGCCTGAAAAGGGTAGAAGAATGAAGACATTGCCTTTATTCTAGAGGAGATATTGGTCAGCTATGAAAATAAACAAGAGCTCAGCTAAGAGTGACCATTTATCTGCAGTGTGTTGTATATCATGTTTTATGATGAATTTTCATTAATTATTGCAACATCCTCATGAAACTGGTGATGTTATTACTCTCTGGGCTTCATGCCTCCACACTAGTAAAGTGGGGATAATAATAGCACCAGTTAGGTGCTATTATTATAGGGATGATGTGATTCTCAGGAAGTAAGAGTGGGTCTGCTTGATACCATATTCCAAATTCTCACTAATTTCCCAAAACTACCCCCCAAAACTGCCTCCATCTCCCAGAAATGGAAGTGTTAAAGAGTTATGTAAATCAAATACACTGGGAACTTAAAGAGAAAAAAAAAAGTAAAAATATGGCCAGGACTTTAAAGGTTGGATTTCAGAAGGACTCTAATGCCTGAGAGAAAGTAGAGTGCTTTCTGAGCCTGAAAAAAGAATAATGAACTGGCACAAAATATCAATCCAAAGCAAGTATCATATCCTCAAACCAGAGTATTCAACTTCTCCAAATCTTCAAAGATCAGATGAAAGAAAGTAGTTAGGAATTTTCAAGGTAATTACATTGAACAATGAGAAGGCAGTCATATTTTGACCTTTAACGGTGAGATAAGACAGAAAGTAAAATCTTTGATCTAAAATATTGAGGAAAAACCAAAATCAACACCACCACCAACACAAAAAGCAAAACCAATTAAAAAGAAAACCAAAAAGCAAATAAGCCACCTAGACACTTAAAGGCACCAGGCATCAAATCACAAGTCTATAAACTTCACACAGTGGAATTTTCCAATAATGAATTTCATAAACTCCTAACTTGGTGAGACTTCTCCCCCTTTTCCTCCACCCACTTTATCAAACACAGGTTGGAGTTTTATGGGCTTTGCAGTAAATGTGAGTCCTCATGGCACTCCTGGTATTGGCAAAAAAGTTTCAGTTGTCATTATTTCACAGTAAATAGATGAAAGTGAGCAGGAGAGGGGAAGTGAGGGAAGGATTTGATTTACGGTTGTCCTTGTACCAAAGTGTCCTTGACAATCTGTTTTAAGATGCTCCTCAAATTGCCACAGAAACATCTGCCAAATACTCTACTGCAGGGCAAAAACTCAGTGGGTTTTATGTGCTGCTGGATCAATGACCCATTACTTCAAACTCTAGCGTAGGTTCAGAGTTTTCTGGAAACTTAAGAAAGAAAAAAATAAGAAGTACATTTGATGGCTGGTTGCGTAAAATTCAACACCTGCTACTTGGATTTTGTGAGTTTTTATTTTTATTTTTTTCAATGCCTGGTTAAGAGAAAATGTCAAGGGCTTTCCAAATTTGCATCAGTTTGAATAAAACCATTGTTATACAGCTTCCAAAAAGTCAAAACACTTTGGGAGAAGTTAGAACAGATTTTTTTTTTTCCTGCAGAGATTGGCATAAAAGCAAAAACCTCAGAGATCTTAATCTGAAATAATCTTGCGAGAATAGCACAGGCCCATATTTGCCAATTAAAGCTATGTTCCAGAAGATAAAGCATTTGCTGTATTAGAGTATATAATTTGATAGATAAGGGAATGTCTTCCCTTCATAAATATTTTATCAGGAAGTAAAAATATACAAGTTGATACTCCCAATAAGGCCATGAATATCAAGGGAAAGTGATCTTTTAACTTGTGTTTCAAGAGAAATAATTTTGATTGAGAATCCAAGTTCCAAGATACGTTTTTCCAGTAAAGAGAATGCTGTATACATACAAAAACATCTTTTAGATTAACAAAATAGTTGCAGATGGATTTTGTGTGCAAATTAAAATATAAATGTGATATGCATTTTTCCTCTAAAAGATAAAATTTAAACCTGAAAAAAAATTCTCAAGTATTTCTAATTGCCATTAGCTTGATAATTATGACTAAAGGAGATTTATGTTGTCTTGGGTACTCAGAGATAAGTATGTGGTATGTGGGAAAGGGTTCCATAAGTAGACTTTACACTCTTATTTTTTTATGAAGTGTTAGATAATGTAGAGAGCATTAAAATGAGTACTTATATTGATAAGGGTGGTTAGTAAGGAGTAATGAGATTTTTCCAAGATGTACATGAGTCATTTAGGCAAGATCTAGCTGAAAAAACTGAATTTCAACTTTCTCATCTTGGGTCATTAAATTTGCCTACAAATCAGTCCTACTAATTAATATATGAGAGCTATTAATATGAATGAGGTAACTCTTAAATTATGTTCCTCATCAAAATAAGTAAGAGAGCAAGATGGTTTCCAAACTTTTTGGTGGACTACTTGGTTATCCAACCTTAAGGAGATAAGAATTTAATAAAATTTTGTAACTCCATGTCTGAACCACAGTTCTTGGCTATGGAGCTCCCACTTATAAGACCAGAGAAGCTAAATTCTCAGGCTTGGGGCCACAGAGCCTTCTTTGGAAGGAAGATAAGAATGAAAGAAATTGCTTCATTCCTCCCATCTTGATTTTTTTCCTTCTTTATTGCCCATATGATAATTCAGGCTTGGGAGTCTTCCTCACCCTTTAAATAGCAAAATCAAGCAAAGTTCTGAGGAAGAATGATGAGCAGTCTTGGACTACTCTGTTCTAGACTCTGGGAGGGCCTTTTTCCATCCTGAACTGTGCTATCTTCTAGCAATGAAACATTATTAAGTACGTGCAATGTGCCAGGCACTCTGCTAAGGCTATGGGCGGGCTACCTTCTTCCCCTGACAAGAACCCTATGAAGTAGGCATCATCACTGCCTCCATTAAAAATGGGAATACTGAGTTACAGAGTGTTTTAGCATTTTTTTCCTGGTTTGTGAGAGATCTAGGCTGTTAACACAGGCAGCATGAACTTCATAGCTTCACTTTTAATCATCACACCTTATTTACTTTATGATGCAAACTGATATTTAGAACAGCATCCCTGAAGGCCAGAGCCAAGAGCGCCATATTACATTTGTCCCTATTTTCTTTTTTCAAAAACTTTAATCTATTGTCATTAGAGACAGCATTCACAAATATGTAGAATATTAGATTAACCAGAACACACACTATCTAATATGTTTTCCATGATGTAACAATTACTGAATATCATAAAGAGCCATCCCTTTGCATTTTTAGCTTTAGTTCTGGTCCTGAAGCAAAGTCACCTCTTTCAGATCTGGTTTCTCTGCTCATCTGCAGAATGAAGCTTGCCTCTTCTCCCACCTTTTGAACACTAACCATTAGTTTGTCTATCCTCCACCCTGACTTAGAAGGCTGAGACCACATCTTATTACTCTCTTCATTTATACCCAGAATCCAATACAATGCCTGGTCCAGTAAATATTGACTGAATTAAAGGATGGAAAGCTTCAGTTTTGACTCCGTTTATAGGATGATAATATTTGCCTTTACTTATACTTGGGAGAGATGATGAATAGGAAACTGTGCAGAATGAAAATATGGTACAAAACCAAAGACTCTTTCTTTGAGAATTATTTATAATCATTTTATCTGTAGGCAAACTTGACTTGTCTGAGGGTCACACCCAAAGGCAATTATTGGGAAAATTCTCCAAAGCTATTTCAAAAACTAAATCACTTCATTTTTCACTCCAGTAAATTCTGGTGCTTGTAATGAAAGGAAGAAATAAGAAACTTTTGGCTGCAGAGGTTCTGGGTAAGGCAGAGTTTGTAGAACCAGAAGAAATAAAACCTCAAAGGTGTCATTTTCAAGGAATATTCTCTAGCTACAACTCAGAGTGGGGAATATGGGGCATCTTTTATGCACAAGGCTCCATATAGGCATGTTTATGTAAAATTTCACCAAGCCCCATAATTATGTGAGAAAAAAAACAGCCCAATTTGATAAGTGGAGGAAATAGAGGCTGAGAGAGGTTTGAAACTCATCCAAGGTCATATATTTAAGAGGTAGGAGCATTAGGATTGAATCCATATCTGTATGGCTCAAAAACTTTATCACATACCAAAAACAAGGGGAACAAAAGCAAAAATAAACAAGAAGGATGACATCAAGCTAAAGAGTTCTTCCCAGCAAAGTAAACCATTAACAAAGTGAAAAGACAACTTACAGGATAGGAAAAAAATAATAATTGTAAATCATATATCTAATAGGGGATTAATATCCAAAATATATAAAGAACTTAGACTACTCAATAGCAAAAATAAATAAATAAATAAAAATGAGTATAGGAACTGAATGGCCATTTTTTTCCTCAAAAAAGATATGCAAATGTCAACAGATACATGAAAAGGTGCTCAATGTGCTAATTGTCAGGGAAAAGCAAATCAAAACCACAATGAGATATAACATCACACGTTTTTCTTTTTTTTTTTTAATTTCTTTTCAGCGCAACAGTATTCATTGTTTTTGCACCACACCCAGTGCTCCATGCAATACTTGCCCTCCTTAGTACCCACCACCTAGATCCCCTAACTTCCCACCCCCTGCTCCTTCAAAACCCCTCATATTGTTTTGCAGAGTCCATAGTCTCTCATAGTTCATCTCCCCTTCCAATTTCATCTCCCCTTCCAATTTCGCTCAACTCCCTTCTCCTCTCCATCTCCCCATGTCCTCCGTGTTATGCTCCACAAATAAGTGAAACCATATGATAATTGACTCTCTCTGCTTGACTTATTTCACTCAGCATAATCTCTTCCAGTCCCGTCCATGTTGATACAAAAGTTGGGTATTCATCCTTTCTGATGGAGGCATAATACTCCATAGTGTATATGGACCACATCTTCCTTATCCATTCATCTGTTGAA
>PISX010013823.1:0-55315 GCA_004024625.1 Mellivora capensis | reverse complement strand
GGTATTTACCCGAAAGATACAAATGTAGTGATCCGAAGGGGCACGTGCAGCCGAATGTTTATAGCAGCAATGTCCACAATAGCCAAACTATGGAAAGAACCTAGATGTCCATCAACAGATGAATGGATAAAGAAGATGTGGTATATATACACAATGGAATACTATGCAGCCATCAAAAGAAATGAAATCTTGCCATTTGTGATGACGTGGATGGAACTAGAGGGTATCATGCTTAGTGAAATAAGTCAATCAGAGAAAGACAACTATCATATGATCTCCCTGATATGAGGAAGTGGAGATGCAAAATGGGGGGTTTGGGGGGGTAGGAAAAGAATAAATGAAACAAGATGGGATCGGGAGGGAGGCAAACCATAAGTGACTCTTAATCTCACAAAACAAACTGAGGGTTGCTGGGGGGAGGGGGGTTGGGAGAGGGGGGTGGGGTTATGGACATTGGGGAGGGTATGTGCTGTGGTGAGTGCTGTGAATTGTGTAAACCTGGTGATTCACAGACCTGTACCCCTGGGGATAAAGATACATTATATGTTTATAAAAAATTTTTTTAAAAATTAAATAAAGTTTAAAAAAAATCTCAACAATAAGAAACAAGTCAATTAAAAGTTGTCCAAAGACCTTAACAGATACCTCACCAAAGGAGACAGACAGAATAGCAAATAAGCATATGAAAAGATCCTTCATATCATATATCATCAGAGAAGTTCAAATTAAAACAGCAGCAAGATGTCACTGCACACCTTTTAGAATGGCCCAAATCTGGAACACTGACACCATTAAATGCTGGTGAAGAGGCAGAGCAAGAGGAGATCTTATTCATTGATGGCGGTAATGCAGAATGATACAGCCACTTTGGAAGACAATTAATGGTTTCTTAAAGAACTAAACATGCTTGTACTATAAGATCCAGCAGTCACACTCCGTGATATTTACCCAGTGGAGCTACAAACTAACATTCGCACAAGAGCCACCACATGGATGCTTACAGTAGCTTTATTTATTTTATTTCTTTATATTTTTAGAGAGAACACATGCAACTGGGTGGGAAGGGGCAGAAGGAGAGAGAGAATCTTAAGCAGGCTCCCTGCCCAGCGTGGGACACAACATGGGGGCTGTCTTATGACCCTGAGATCATGACCTGAGCCAAAGTCAAGAGTTGGACACTTCCCTGACTGAGCCACCCACGTACTCCATATAGTAGTAGCTTTATTTTAATAGTGGAAATTTATAAGCATCCAAGGTGTCCTTCAGAAGGTGAATGGATAAATGAACTCTGGTACCTCCAGACAATGCAGTTTTTCTTAGCACTAAAAAGGAATGAGCTATCAAGACAAGAGAAGCCATGGAGGAACCATAGGTGCCTATTTATTACTAGTGAAAGTAAGTTTAACTGAAAAGGTTAAATTCTATGATTTCAACTATATGACATTCTGGAAAAGGCAGAACTATGGAGCCACTAAGATCAGTGGTGCCAGGGTTTGGGGTAGCGAGGAAGGGATAAATAGGTGGCGCACAGGAATTTGGGGCAGTGAATATACTCTGTATGATAATATAATGGTGGATTCATGTCATTTACATTTGTCCAAACCCATAAACTATAACACAAGAGTGAACCCTAATGTAAACTATGGGCCTCTGATGACCATGTTGTGTCAATGAAGGTTCATCAGTTGTAACAAATATACCTCCATGTGGGGGCAGTTGATGATGTGGGAAGCTATGCATATGTTAAGGCAAAGTGTATAGGGGAAATATAGTACCGTCCTCTCACTTTTGCTGTGAACCTAGAACTCTAAACAATAAATTCTACATCACATGCTTGTGGTATAAGACTGATGAATCACAGACCTGTACCTCTGAAACCAATAATACATTATATGTGAATTTAAAAATTTAATAAAAATAATCCTGACAATTGCTAAAAAAAAAAGTCTAAAAAATAAAGTCTATCAAAGAAAAGCTAAAGATAGAAAAAAGAGTAATTTTAAAAAATAGATATGTACCAATATTTAACTCCCCCCCCAAAAAAAGTCTTCTAAATGTTAATGACCACCACTACAAAAACACTGTATTACAATGAGAAAATAGTCAATTGAACTATTAGAAAAGGAGACATTTTCTGTCCCCATCCACTAGGAGTGTATAGTTTAACTGACTTCAGCAAGGGTAGGAGAAAAGTAGAATCACAGTGTCCTGTCAGTTATGCGAATTTAAGATTGGGTTTTCTTTTTCAGGGAGCACCCAAGCCCATAGCCATTGAACCATGTGCTGGGAACAGAGCTGCTGTTCTGACTGTGTTTCTTTGTCTCCCTCGAGGATCATCAGGTGCCCCACCTCCTGGACAGTCAGGTAAGATGAACGTGGAGCCATCAGCAGTAAAACAAAAACACATAGACTAAATGGAAGAAATAAACAATACTATCGCGCAGCACAGTGAGGATACTTACATGGCTCTAATGGAAAGTGAGGTAGAATTTCTTAGAATGCAAACTTTTACCAACATACCTAGAAATCGCATTGCTATAAATTCAGATTTGCCAATGTTTCTCTTAGAAGTACATGTTAAATATACGTGTATGTTTGTGTATAATGTATGTGAGTATGTATGTTCACACTCACACACACACCCCAAGGTGTTGTTGTAACTACAGTAAGAAATCTCACTGACATGGCAAGCAAATTTTTGACCCTTTTGGGCCACTTATTTTTTCCCAGTATGTGTGTCATATAGAATGCCAAATTATAAATGGGATTAGAAGTTTGCTTCGTAAATATGGAATGAAATTAAGGAGTTTACTTGCATGTTTGGAATGTGCAGTGGTGTCAGAGGATGATGGCTTGATGCCCCCATCTCAGTATACTTAACCATCTCAGTATACTTAACCATCTCAGTATACTTAATATATGTTCTTGTTATCAGCACCAGACAGCTGGAGCTCATGGGTCAGGGAATCCTCCCCCTCAGATGGCACAACCAGTCTTCGCCTCTGATTCTTTTCCTACCTGAAAATCATATTTTGAATTTGGGGGTAACTGGATGTGCCTTGTTGGAGGTCTTCTCATTGCTGTGATGTTGTCCACATTGTACACACACACACAATGTTGAGTATAACTTGTAATTAAATCACAAACTGAGCTTATGTCTCTCTTTTTACATATTCTATTCCATTTTCTTACAATGTGTAATTTTTCTGTCTCTGATTATTTGCTCTTTCCAACTCTTATGAAATGGATGCTTTTTGAGGGTAAGGGTAATTTCCAGACTTTCTCTTCAGTTCCCCATAAGCAAAAAGTGCCAGAGATCTGGCAAGTTCTCAATAACAGTAATTGATGCTGAACTCACTTCCCTGATTATTTTATCTTTACTTGGTTCCCTAGCTGGCTTGACCTTGCATCTCACTTTCTTGGTTTGTATCCAACCTGACACAGAAATAGAAGCTGTATTACTTTATTCCTTGTAAACTTAAGATACTCCTATAACAGAGTTTTTCCCGTATGGAGACAGAGGGTTTCCATCACTTAAAAATGATTTGTCACTTGTGGTACCTGATGATATCCTGTTGCAGGAATTTCTACACAAAGTTTATTTGTAGGTGTTTGTTCAAAGAAATGAACATTCTCTGTACTTTCTCATATATTGAGTGAATGCCTTGCTCTTCTTTCAAATCTACCAAGGTAAATGTAATGGGATGCAGTAAGTAGAATAGTTTGGCATGGGTCAGATAAGATGGATAATTATAGGTACTGTGCCCAGCTAATGGAAGTATTGTTTTAGGGCTGGGATGATTTCCAAAACAAACCCTTCACTAATGAAAACAGGTCTGTGTGATATACAATGAGGTTCTTCTGGATCCTTGACAAGATGACGTACTGATGGGCAGAGTGAAGGCAACTGCCAATACTCTGTCCCTTTAACCTTTGAAATCTTTTTGACTGATTTGAAAGAACCCAGTAGTAGTGTGGCCCATTACCTTAGCTGTGTTATATTGCAGATGCATTATGATTACTAACAATAATGCTACCTTAGATGTGCATAGTGCTTTAATCTATACAAAGTGTTCTCTTATTTTTTGCATTTGATCCTCGTGACAAGACTGTGCAGTCAATAGTATAAAACTCACTTTGTAAATGAGGGAATTGAGGCATAGAAATCTATTTCTACACCCAAGGAATAATTAGGAAACTACTAGAGTATAGAGAAAAAAAAATACTGATAGCCAGCATGCCAGGTAGTTTTCCCTGATGATACGTAGCAGAGAGCTTATTTCTCTATACTCCATAGCCTGTGTCTTCACAAAGCCCAGCATTTGGGGGAGTACTGAAAATTTCTATAGGGTTGATAAAGGTAGACAAAACTTTGAGTTAACTTACCATACTTTCTCAGAGCCTGTCGATTGAGCTATATCAAAAATCTGTGTGCATAATTCAGGATGAGCTTCTTTTTTGTTTAAAAAAAAACTCATAAATGTTTTCTAGGTGTTTTTATAGGATTAGGAATACTCTTTGAGTCTACTTCAAAATAGGTGCTGTCTGCAGTCTACTTTGAAATGCATCAAAAACATGGTATTGATGTATGGATTGTAGGTAGGATGGGTGGATGGAAGCTATATTATAAAGCAGGTAAAGTAATTGTTAATGGTAGAATGCAGGTGGTGGGAATACTGTCATTAAAATTCTTTCTACGTTGCTATATGTTTGAAATTTTTATAGTAAGATGTTAGGAAACAATAAAATAAAAAAAAAAACCAACTCCTGACTTCACTGCAACCACAAACAAAAAAAAAAAAACAGGCAGTGTTTGTAGAGAGAAATTTTCTAATGTTCACGTCTCAGTTTTCCCTAAATAAGACAAATACTGACACCAACATACAAATTATATGACTTATTTTTTTACTCTTCATCAAGATTCTTGGTGTGGACACAGCCAATTAAAACTTAACATAGTACCATCTACTACTTGAGAAGAAATGCATTCCAGGGATCATTTGAGAACCATATTGGCTCTTGGAAAGGAAATGTTGACATTGGTTATCTCATTTCTAGAGTTTGGTTTACCTCATATCTTTGCAAGAAGTTTGTCTTTGTGCCTGTGCTTATCCCAGTGTCCTACACACAGAAAGCAGTTCAAAAACATTTTTCATGATGATGGTGGTAGAGAAGGAGCTTCATGGATCAACGCTTGACACCATCCCCACTATGGGACGAACACAGTCCTAAGAGCCTTCTCCTGGCTCTTGAGAGACTTATGTCTCCAGATATTAACATATCTATTCAACGACTAATACGTCTTATTTATTAGATTAAAAGTTCTCTTGCAGTCCTTAGCCCAATCTCAACATTTTTTACGAGACCCTTTTTTGAAATGTAGCTTTCCAAATGTTGAGTGAAGGTTCTCTTCATTAGCATGAATGAAAGCCCTGTAGACAAGGGTCAGTTTGGGGATAACGAGAAGGCAGCAACACCTGAGGAGCATGGTGGTCTTCTCTCTGAAACTGAGTGTCAGCACTGACAAATACATGATTCGGAGACACATGCGTGCTTGGTTGTTTGTCGTCTCTTTTGAGCAGCAGCTAGTAATTTTTTTTTAAATTTAAAATATGACATTGTCTTTCTAGTTCATTCTCTTTCCACCAGAAAGTATTTTAAGAATCCTTAGCAAGTCATAAGGGTCTAAAAATGTGTGAAGTCCTTTCCATGGCTTTCCTCTTAACAGAGGTCGAAAGAAAAGCTGCAGATTCATCCATCAGATTACCCTGTGCACTAATCTTTTTTTTTTTTTCTCTTTTTTCAATGTAATGAAATTAGGTGTTTGTGAGCACTTCTCCCTCTAGGTGGCTTAGAAGAGTAAAAGCAAAAGATATTAAATAGGCTTTTTGGCATTCCTGGAGCCAGACTAATTAGGTTCCCTGCTCCCCCACCCCGTAAACCTACTGTTTCATTATTCTTTGTGAGAAACTGCGGCCAGTTGTGCCAGACTCTTTGGGTTAATGTGGGATTTCTGCTGTTGACATTTGTGCACTATACACCACTTTCTCTACTGACCTCAAGATGGTTGAAAGACTGACATCCCCATGAAAATAGGGCCCATCAAGTAGTTGCTGCATGACACTAAACAACGAAGCATGTCTCCAGTCACCTTGGATGGCAAGGTCCCCAAGTGTTTTAGAGTCACATGAAGATGAAATGTAGACAAAGTAAATAGAGCTCTTCAAAAGCATAAATTGAAAATGATAATGATTGCTGTCACTTTGTGATGGAAGATTATGGATTTCATATTTTATGGATTCTCACTAATAAGTAGCAAATTAAGTCTTCTCACTGGACTAAAAATCCCAGGGACCCAGATGTCCACAGCCAAAAAAGAAGTTATGTGCTTCAGCTAAAAGTGGAATTTTGTCCTGGTCTTGCCTCACATTTGACTAACATTACCAAGAAGAACACTGTAGAAAGACTAAGGTTTTGAATTTTTTTTTTCTTTAGGCTTAGAAGTTTTGGCAGGATGACCAGGTTATTTTTAAAAATCTAAAATATTGTGTGATGTTTAAAATGATAGTCTATTTACAGTGTCATGGGTAACGATGACACAAAAGAGACTTTTATTTAATTAAATGAAAAAGAGGTGGGAGAAAGGAAAGTAGTAATTCTGAGCTTTGTCTCAGGTGCTTTCCATATAGTCATTGGTCTAACCCTCTTTTAAAACATTTTTTTGGTAAGATTTTATTTATTTATTTGTCAGAGAGAGAGGGAGAGCGAGCACAGGCAGACAGAGTGGCAGGCAGAGGCAGAGGGAGAAGCAGGCTCCCTGCCGACCAAGGAGCCCGATGTGGGACTCGATCCCAGGACGCTGGGATCATGACCTGAGCGTAAGGCAGCCGCTTAACCAACTGAGCCATCCACGCGTCCCTAACCCTATTAATGATTCTGGAAAGTTGCCATTGTTATCCCACAGCACCCGTGAAATATAGAAGGTCTTTGCAGTCCCAGGGATGGATTGGGTCTGCAGGTTCTCAGCGTGGGACTCTCTTCTTCTGAAGCCTGTTTTTAAGCTAATTCACATTTCCAGAATCTTCTGAGTTTTCTCGTCCCTTAAGACTATTTTCCTTCCATAAATTTGCCACTGTATCTTCATACTTGTAGAAACACACCTGTTGATCTAATCTTAGCACTCTCTCTGTTAGAGGTGGTTGGAATAAGAAATAAAATTACTGAACCATATCAAGTCTTCGTTATGAAAAATCTGGCATGGTAGTTACCTTTTAACCTCAAATCCAAATATTATTTACATATGCCATATGTATCTTCATAAAGAAGAAAGAAAAAAGAGGCTTTTCATGGCAAAATAAACTATAAAATTAGGCAGAGAGCCCAGGCAACAACAAAGAACCAAACACCTGGGATTATTGTTAATAAACATGATTCTATGTCAAAAACACACCTGCTATTAAAAAGGCCCATAGATCAATCGTAGGAAGTAATTTTGTCTTCTATCCAAAGTATAGTTATATAGTTACTGTGAATCTTCATGTACTACATTTATTCATTTGGGAAATATTTAAATGTGTCTGCTGCAGGCCAGGCACTGGATGTATGGTGGTGAACAAAAACAGAGTTCCTGCCCCTTTAGGGGGTACAGCATGTGTGGAGATAAACGTGAAGTAAGTAGTCACACAAATAAACCAGTAAGACAAATTGTGCTAGGTGCTATGGACACAGAGTAAATAGTGCTATAAGAGAGAGTTATACGGTCACTAAGCTTAATATCCTTCTAAGGGAGTAACAAAATGACAGTCACTCAAATCCCCTTTTCTCAGTTCGCACTTGCCACCAAGTCTTTGTCAGGCTTGACAGTTGAATAGTCCCTGCCTCGCCACTCCCCTCTGGTGTGCCTTGATCTACCTCAGGCACCTACCTAGAGAGGATGGACGTGGAGCACCTCCCTTCGGTTCTTGGTTTGCCTCACCTGCCTCAAGTCCTTTAGCCAACCCCTGGTCCTTCTCCATGCTGTCCCCCGAGGGCTGTGCCCTCTCCACTCCCAGGGGAGCTAACTCCTGACTCCAGATCTCCAGCCAGCACTGCTCACCTGTTGAGCACCAGCATCGCAACCTGGATTTGCTGCCCTTTAGACATAACGTCACTCTTCCTTGACTCTCTCCCTGTTACACCACCTACTTCCCTACTGTTTTTGTAAAGTTCGTTTCAGAGTGGCTCAAGTTTGAAATCCTGGAGTTGTTTGCCTTCTTCACTTTCTCCCGTTGTGTGTGCAAATCATCATGAAGATCTTTAGCTTTTGCCCCTGTGGCAGATAAGGCAGACATCTTGTTTTTGCGATTCTTCCTGTCTCCAGTTTTCATCTGGGCACTGGCTGTTCTCACTGGACTTAGGCCAAGAGAGCACAATTCTAATCGTATCACTCTCCCTCATAAACCTTTGTTGGCGTTTTACTGCCTGTTGATGTGAGTCCAGACATCTAGTCTGGGGTGTGAGGTCCTCCTCAACCTCTCTTCAGCCTTCTTTCAGGTTTCGCATCCACCTACAGAAGCCTTGCCAGCGCTACCTACAGAGTACCACAGGCGAGCCTGCCCCTGGGCAGTTATTTTAACCTCTTGGACACCTCTATAGACAGTTTTCTCATCTATAAAGTAAAGAAGATGACCAAATGGTATATTTTTATGATTGCGGCCAGGCCTGTAGTTCTACATGTATGTTTCTTCCTATGATTCTGTGAGTGTATGTGTGTTCTCTGGCATACACACTGTTGTTCCTCATACCTGAGGTGCACTCTCCCTCTTAGCTGCCTGTTTCCAAAGCCCAGCTCAAAAGCCAGGTCCTCTTCCACGAGGACTTCAGTCTCCTCCATATACATATGACCTCACTCTCCTTGAAGTCCCATAGATTTACCAGTTCAATTCATTACTGCCTCCTAACATGGATCAGAGTCACTGTGTTCTTTCCTTAACTTTCTTCCCAGGTGATAAGCTCTCTGAGGGCAGCGGCTGTGTCTTATTTTGTCTTTGATTCCCCAGCTGCTAACAAGTTTTGGTACTTAGTAATTGATAATTATAAATATTTGATAAATATTTGATAAATATTTAATTGATGAATAAAATTAATTATCCCTAAATGATAGAACTTCTTCACCAAAAATATGTTGAAAATCTATAGTTATATACTATACAAATGTACAATTTACTAGTTAGAATTTGACTTCAGGCCAATAATCTTTGATAGACTAGATTTTATGTATTTATGATTCATGTAGCATTCAAGTTACAGATCTTGGACACTCAAATCAAACTCAGCATTGCACCTTTGATGACAAATATTAAAACTTGGTTGTTTAGATTTAAGGTTTAAGGAAAATCAGAATATTAGAGGACTATGACACAAAAAATAAGGCACTGTATATTTCCAATGTAGCATGTACTAAACCTATCATATATGTATTCTACTTTTTATTATTTGAACACTGATTTCTTTTTTGATAATTTTTACAAAACCATGTTATTTCAGTTTGAGAGAGCACAACTAGGTTCCACCCTTTATGACCAGAAAAATAACTTTTTGAATCTTATGGAATAAATGTCTACATATTAGTTATAGTCAGGAAAGATAACCTCACAAAATGCACCTAGCAAATAAAAGTATCAGTTGCTGTTGTACTTATTATTAACACATATCATTTGTTGTGATTCTGCTCTATGTTCATTACCATTTTTTGAATTATCATCCCCCTATGAAGTATATAACTTTTCTTTCACAGATGAGAAAAATAAACTCACGGAGCTTAAGTCAACTTTCCTATAACCACATAGTAAATAAGTCACTGAGCCAGAATTTAAAACCAGAAAATCTCACACCGTAATGTTCTATCCAAATCTTTTCTTTTTCCTTATGGGAAGTGGGGTGGGTTATGGTCAAAGGCCATTAGCTATATGCTTTGAGGGATAGTGGAGACTTTCTTTCCCTGCCCAATGTCTCTGTGAAGTGACATGGCCATGGTCCTCCCATTTGAGATTTTAATTTTTTTTCTTTGTGTCATTGGTAATAGAGAGAAATTAATTAATGTGCAAAAGGAACAAAGAAGAAAATAAGGACAAGAAACATGAAGAATAGTGAACATGGCTAATGAAATATGCAGTAGAAGTAAGTGAAACAGCCTGGAAGTTAACTCAAATACTCTCAAGATAGAGCAATTAGAAACAAACTCACATGAAAAGTCAGAATTTATGGACATGAAAAGTGAGACCCCCGGCACTGAAAGCATGGCCAACACATTTTTCTTCTCTTTTTCTTCTCCCCACCTGCCACTCTGTTCAGGTATTTCTAGAATTGACTGGGAAATAATTACTGTGGTCAAAGAGAAAAATAGGAAAAACTAAGCAATTCAACAAATCAACTTACAAAGCCAAAGGGGAAAATCAAAATTTGTCTGGTATAAGTAAGCTGCCTTCAAAGCAACAAAACAAGAAAATAAGAATTTTGCAGGGATGAACAAAATTTAAAGCCTAAATCAGCCAGCCAGTATTTCCTATGCTGGTTGACACCACGGTCTCTATATAAAGCTTCCAATTAGTAAGACATTTCACTTTTAATTGGTCATGAATTAAATAGTCCTGCTTTACATACTTTAGGGGAATTTAGCAGAAGGCCACCTGCCTTAAGCAAGGATAGATGGGTAATCTTGAGTATTAGACAATTTTAGAAGTTTAGGAGCTTTAGAACTGAACTTAGAAACCATTTACTTCTATCCTGCATTTTGCAGTAAGAAAGAAAGAAAGAAGGGAGGGAGGGAGAAAGGAAGAGAGAAACAAAGAAACCTGGAGAGCCAGAGATGGGGAGAGATTTGTCAAACTCGTAGCTCATGGGGACTAGAACCAAGGTCTCTGATCTCTCATGGAAGGGGGGAATTTATCCCTACCTCATGTTTATTATGCCATGTTGTAAAGCCTGACAAGAAAAGGCCACAATAATAATCCCCTCATTGCCAGAAGGCAGGACTGCACACCTTTCACCAGGGCCCAGAAATGGCAAGTGGAAATGAATTCCCTAGGTCCAAAAAGGAAAATTAAATGGCTTGAGGAAATATGTCTCCTTATCAGCAAACTGATAAAATGCTAAGAAAATGTGGGTCGAGGGTCCCGGGAATTTCTTCTTTTCACATAAACATTTTTCTGGTGGCCACTCCAAAGGGCCAGTAGTCCCTTAACAAATTCATCTGAAAGGAGTATATTCAAGTTTTGATAAAAATTCCATGTTATACTGACAGCTGATTTAATCTCCTATCATTTACTGTAAAATGGTACCACAGGACCTACCAAAGGCATCTTTGTGTGTGACTTTTCCTTCATTCTTAATGAAAAGGCCCAGTGGAGAAGCTCGCACCAATGGTAGGAGTGTTGTAACTCTAAACAAGCTAAACACTGATTATAACAACATTAACCACTTCAGGCCAGAATCATCTCTCTCTAAGTAAAGACTTTTAGGGAAAGAGTTAATGGTCCTCTGCAAAGTGAGTAAGCTGCCTTCTTTTATACACAGTATTACTTGCCAATGAGTGCAGCCCATGTAAGTTGGGTCTACATCCATAACTGGTGGGCAGCAAGTTCAGAGTGGGCATGCAGAAAAAGCATTGGCAAAACTTAAGAAAGAGCTCATCCTTGTCTTTAAGAACACAACTCCAAAGAAGCAGTTTGAGAAGTTCTTCTTGGTCCCTGGAATTATTGTTTAGAAGGCTTGGAGGAATAAATGAATTCTTGCCCCATGAACCTGCTGTCTAACATAACCTAAACCGAACCTTGAAGGCCCTAAAAGTCTGGATGCAGTGACCATACATTCAGTTCCACTTATTCAACAAGCCAGGCAAGGATCATCAAATCAATAACATGACTGTGCCATCTGCTTTCCCCTTGCTCACCATCATAATGAAAAATGACTCCTTAAGTGTTCTGGGAGGCAATTAGCTCTGAATGTAGAGCTGTAATGGTGAGAGGCTGAGTCACATTTGTATTCAAAACTTTACTGGTAAAATGGAAAGGCAACTGTTGTCCATATTAATAGATACATAAAATGTATAAATGGGGTAATTTGGTATTACTCTATTTATGCATAATATTATAAAATTGCAGAAACACAGAGATAGGAAGGGCACTGTAATGACACCTGGCTCATCCAATGGCTTGCGGCCATAGCTGGTGACCCTGTTCAGAATCATCTTGAACAGACAGACTATGTCTAAAAACTTTCCCAAAAGGTATGCCCATAACTTCTGGGACTAATTCGTTCTGTTATTTAAAAGTCTTCACTGCAATTTTCCCACTTTCTTTTGTTCTCTCTCTCTCTCTCTCTCTTTATTTTTGTTTTGTTTTGTTTTTGTTCTCATCCCTCCAGAAATAGAGAACAGCTGATCGCGTTCCTTATAATAATCCATCATGTGGTAGAAGGCAGTTTTGAAATCACCTCCCAGGTCAGGTTCAACACACTGCTCCCAGTCCTTCTATTCGTGCCTTCTAGAGCCTGTGTCTTCCAGCTTGGGTCATCTCATGGCTCTCAGAATGTCCCTCAATCTTCCCAAAGCTCATTTGCTCAAGCGTCATGGAATAGAAGGAGATTCTGGAGATGGTTCTACCTCTTTGTTCAAAAGAGGAAGAAACTAAAGTTCATCTGAACAGACTTCATTAGTGCCCACCATCCTAGAACCCAGGGGGCTCTCTCTGGCTTTAGAGTCATCATACCTTAGTGCTAACATCTCTTTTAAAACTAGCTGCTCTGCCCTGCTGGTTACTTTCCCCCCACAGTTCAGTAGGACTCCTCTGTCCCTTCCTGACCCTTTCTGCCATTCTGCATTTTGCATTTATACCTACTGTTTTTCTTGCACAAGGAAAGGAAGCAGTTCATTTCAGTTAGTTTCTCTGATGTTTCAAGGTTTTTTGAAGTTTAATACCATTATTCTAAGCTCCGTTCTCATGCCCTATGCACCATTTGTGTTATCTGCAAATATGAAATTTTAGAGAGGCAAAAAATACTTCACATTGCTGGATGCTAAAGTAATTTTTAAGATACACTTTGATATTATGGATACACCACACCCCTGTCCTGAGCATGTACTAGTCCTTCTGACTATCTAAACTATCCTCCAACACACAGCAACCCCCACACCTCCCCTCCTAACAAAGGAATGTCACTTCAAGGGTCACTTCCTCTGTGAAACCTGTTTCCATCCTCAGTCCACTCCTTTGTTTTTTATTTATTACTCTAACATTTTTATTATAGTGTCTCTATGTTACTCAGACAAGCTAAGGGCAGGAGTTTCCCCCTTGTTTATCATATCTCTGGGTGCCAAGTGGTACCTAGAACACAATAGAAAGTCAGCACATGTGCTTAATTATTTTACTCCTTTCTCTTACTCATCTGTCCTTACTGGTGCTAACTTCCCAGAGTCCAGCTCTTAAGCTCACTGTGAATTTTCAACTGCATTTTCCCATGTACTTGTTATAGATTAATTTTAATATAAATTATAATTATAATATAAATTAACTCTATATGTTTCTCAGTTTTAAAAAGTGGAAAAAAAAAACCCTCCCTAATCTCTGGCCTAAAATTTGGCTTCTGAAATAGGATCAGAACTCTGCCGAGGTTAAATCACCTGTTTCTTCATTGCTGACTAGGCCTGTTGTTTCAGCCCCATTCCCTAGGACTATTTGTCTCAAGTCATGTTGGTCACTTTGCAGTATGTGGTTTTTTACCCCCTACATTTAACAAGTTCCTTTGGGTCTTTGAATGTTTTTTTCCATACATAAAAATCTTACTTTGATGATTTGGTCATACACAAGATCATGGTTTGACCTTTTCTAAGACCATCCTTTTTTCTTTTCCTTTTTTTTTTTTTAAAGATTTTATTTACTTATTTGACAGACAAGTAGGCAGAGAGGCAGGCAGAGACAGAGAGAGGAGGAAGCAGGCTCTCTGCCGAGCAGAGAGCCCGATGCGGGGCTCGATCCCAGGACCCTGGGATCATGACCCGAGCCGAAGGCAGAGGCTTTAACCCACTAAGCCACCCAGGTGCCCCCCTTTTTTCTTTTCTTAAAAATAAGTGTTTCATAGGCTCCTCTTCCTTCTGGGTGCTTAAAGCAGGATCAGAGTCCCTACTCCTTTTGGTGGCCTAGGAGTGAGTCACCAGACCCTGCTTCTTCTGCTTGACCATCCTTTTACAGTCTGCTCTGATTCTTGCTCGGCTACATAGCTTCTATATCTTTTGTTGTGGGTTTTTAGATCACAGCTGTTCTTTAAGACAGATTTTTCAAATGCTTTGAGTCTCTCTATTTTGATATTTGTTTCTAGCCTTTTCTCTTACATGTAAAAACAAGTCAATCTTTTTAAACGTGTCTTATGCTTACTGCATTACAGATTATGTTCTATTTCCCTTTATATCCCCAGGGGTCACTTTTGTCTTTGCATTAATGTTTTTCACTTTCCCCAACACTTCAAAATCATCCCTGTATCCTAGTCTCCTTAGGTGACTTAAAGTATTGTCAGGACACTCCAAAGTCCCATGTTAGCTCTCTATACACCTCTTTTCTGTCCATCTGAGCTTTACCTCACTTCCTTTTTCCTCTGCATTACAAGTATTTCTAGGATTACAAGTATTCTCACCTGTCATGTTGGTGAAAATTAAAAAGTGTGACAATACATTGCTAGTGAAAATGCAAACTGGTACAGCCCTATTGGAGGGGAATTTGGTAATAAATACATAACAAAACTACACTTGCACTCTTATGACCCAGCAATCCCCCTCATAGGAATATACCCGAAAATATACTTCCAGTAATGTGGCAGTACATGGACATTCATTTCAGCATTGTTTTTAATCACATAACATTGGGAACAATTTACATGAGAGTACATGGGAAAGTAATAAAATAAATTATAGTACATCCACAAATAGAGCATAATACATCTGTAAAAGAAAAAGACAAGGAAGATCTCTACAAACTGATATGAAATTATTTCCAGGATGTTACTAAATGAGAAACATAAAGTGTAAAAGAATATCTAGAGTATGCTATCTTTCATATAAGAAATAAGGGAATTTTTAAAAATGTACAGATACCTACTCAATTTTTCAGAATACAAGAAACATAAAGGGAAAACTAATGAGATTGGTTACCTACAGGGAGTGGAAATGGAATATGAAAATGGAAAAATAGAAGAGGGGGTATAGGAATGAGGAATGAGGGGAGAGTGACACTTCTTTGAGTACCTTTTTATATACTGCTAGAAACATTGTAGTGCTTCACATCCCAATAAATGAACAAAGAATATCAGGATATGGGGAACCCAAAATGGAAGACAAACCGTAAAAAAATGAACCTAAGTGCATTTCAAATGAGTAACATACCTGCGCAGAGGGGATAGGAAAGAAAAGAACAGCCTAAGTAACTTGACAAAGTAATATTTCATTGTATACTATAAGGTTAAAAGCAGATAGAACTATATGCAAACATTATACTGTAGTTAGTACATCTGTTTCTTTGGAAATGGGGGTGGGGCATGGGTTTGCAATGCCGACACTATGTCCATGCCCCTGTTAAACAGAGAGATTAAATGCCTTGTGGATAATGAGAGTTGGGTTTCTCACTGTCAGAGGGAAAAAAAGCGAGGAGAGTAGAGTGAGTCCTGTGGTACTGGATTGGTATGAGAAGCATCAGCAAGGGCTTATTCACATACATGACGACATACGTAGAAATGCAGCTGTGTGAATGTGGATCAGCGTACATATGTATGTTTCTTCACTGTGTCCTCTGAGAGGGCTTGGAAGCAAGGACAACCTCAGTAACAGTGAACACTCTGAGTTCGCATCTCTGGATTTCCTAGGCACATTCTGCAATAAAAGGAACCAGAGCTTTCCCAAGAAAAGGTTG
Source organism: Mellivora capensis (assembly GCA_004024625.1). Classification (NCBI taxonomy): domain Eukaryota; kingdom Metazoa; phylum Chordata; class Mammalia; order Carnivora; family Mustelidae; genus Mellivora; species Mellivora capensis. The sequence continues at coordinate 39,383 of PISX010013823.1, read as the reverse complement.
ACTCCGAGGCCAGGAAGGGAAAATGCGAGATGAGCTTGGGGCGTCTTACGGTTCCAGGGTTCAAAAGTGTTCAAAAAGTTATGAAGACATGTTGGAAAGACACAGGAGTCCACCTTGAAGGAACGACCATCGGCTAAACCCAGAACAATGAACAATCGAATAGATACATGTACCATTGGGTTATGACTCAGGGAATAAATTAAATGCCCACAACTCCATACTAACATAGATAGAAAAATTAAATAAATTAAAAAGTGGCAGAGAAAGAACAGCTCTTCCTTACAGTAGAATTCTAGTTAATGGATATACAAAGAATAAGGAAGATAGAAAAGTCATCTTAGACAAATACCACAGTGGTAATTACTGCAGGCAAGAACAATTGATGGAGTCTAAAATTAGGAGAAAATATAATGTAAAACAGCACATTCGCAAAACCTCAAAAGTATCTTCTCACAAGACATTTCTAATTACAAAGGGGAAAATAATTAGTTTATAGTAGAAAAATGTAGCAGACATGACCTTATCCAAATGATCAGGGTTATAATATCATCGGTAATAAAACATAAAGAAATCATACACCCCCTGATATGTTGCCCTAAAAGACCAAAACATCACTACTGTTCTTGTTAAATGCATAAGACTAATATAATTATGAGTGAAGATCAGAACAAATCTAAATTGAGGGAGAGTCTACAAAACAAACTGACAAAAAGTCTTCAATAGTGTCAAGGTCATGAAAGACAAAGAAGGACTGAGGAATTAACACTAATTAGAGGCTAACGACATCTGCATGCAGTCAGATCCTGAATTAAATCCTGAAGCAGAAATAACAGATTAGTGGGAAAACTGGTAAGATTCAAATAAGGCCTATAGATGACTCAGTAGTACTATGTCAGTGTTCATTTTCTGGTTTTGATAATTATTTGATAAAACAGTATCAGGGGAAGCCAGGTAAAGGGCAAATGAGAACTCTGTACTCCTTTGTAACTTTTCTGTAAGTCTAAGATTATTTTAATGTGAAAAGCTAGTTAAACATATTTTTCAGGACTCTTCTGCGTTTGAGTCTTATTCCAAAAGTTAACCTATAGATTATGGGCTGTATGACAGACCACTCATGCAATTTGGAATATCTGTCCTTGTGACTTTCAGTTTGGGGCTCAAATTTTGAAAGCACTGTTTTCCCTGTCCATGGTCTCTCCCAATCAGCAACCACATGGGCTTTCTGTGTCTGAGTTTCAGCTGCTCAAGGGAATGGCTGCCACAGTCTTTGAAGCTATTCCTCAAAATTTCCAAAGTGAACCTTAAATATACCACATAGTTTATATTAAGGCATACCATCCCAAACATACCTCCAAAATGGTAAAAAAAATATCTAACCATTATTATGTGATATTTTAACATATAAATAAAAAAATATCTTAACTTATAATAATTAAATAACAACATTATGTATAGCCACAATTTACTGAGCACCTGCCATGTATAGCCACTGTCCCAGGTGCTTTATGTATATTTAAACCATTTAATTTTTTGACTATAACCCATGGGTGAAATTATCTGTTTTACAGCTAAAGAAACCATGCTTTATTTTACTTGCCAAAAATTTTTTACTTGCTGAAGATTTTAGAGCAAGCAAGTTGTAGAGCTGGTTTTAAAGCCTGGTCCCTGTACCCCATATGCTGAGCTGTTGTTGTTGAAGTCTCTGAGGTCATGTCTGCCAGGCCACTCGTTCACACGTTAAAGACATTGAAAATGAGCAAATCTTATGAATGCCTTGATGCTATCCTCTTGGAATTTTCTCCTTTGATTCTTGAACTGCATGTTCATTTTTATTTTGTTCCTTAGAATGCTATAGCTCATGGATTTCTTTTCTAATTCTGTCTTCCATCTTTAAATCATATTTAATGTGTAAAGCAGAAAGTGTAGGATTTCTAATGCAACATGAAAAGCAAGACTAATAAACTTAAAACAAGATGATGCATATTTACTAAATTGTATGTTTTACCATATTTCTTGATGAGAGAGAGAGAGAGCTGGGGAGGGGCAAAGGGAGAGGGAGAGAATCTTAAGCAGACTCTAGCCCCCACACAGAGCCTGACATGGGGCTCGATCTCATGACCTTAAGATTATCACCTGAGCTGAAATCAAGAGTCGGACACTTAACACTTAACTGAGTCACCCAGGAGCCCTATTTTACCACATTTTTTGTTAAAGTTTTGAAAATGTTTAAAGAAATTAGTCATCCTAAGACCATGAAAAGGCTAAGACGCTCTTTCTATTAAAAATATTCTTAAGTTATTTTGATCTGGAAATATTGTGCTGAACAGTTACCAGGGGAGGGGGTGTATCCTAATGCAAATATCATTTCTCTTATTGATTTTTCTCAACTTAGAAAATATATTCAGTGGCTGTGCAAATGTCTGAAATGAGCAAAGATATACACACACAACTACACACACACACAAACATACAATTTATTGGGTATTTACTATGAGTCCATTGCTGTAACAATATTTTCCGTGTTTTCTCATTTAATATTGTACTAATCCTGTAAGTTGGATCCTACCATTTGTACTTAGCAAACAAGGAAAATTGAGTTCAAAAACTTGTAGTAACTGATAAACTCAGGATTTCACCCCATTTTTTTTTCTGACTCTAAAGCCTGTGCCATTAATCCCTATATTATACTGTTTCCCCAGTAGGAAAATATTAAAAACAGCATGGAAAAGTACGAAGGCAAAAAAGGCACTTACATGAAATATGTTAAGCTTACATCTAATTTGCTCTATTTTGTGATTGGGAAAAAAAAAAGTAGAGCAAAAAGAAAGAAGGGATTTTAGAGAGTGATTCAGAGATCAAACATTATTTTATCTTTTGTCCCAGAGCGCTTCAGATATAAACCCAAGGCTTCGCTGTTGCTAACGCGCAGCCCGTTTCTGTGTCTTGTAATTGGTAAATTTACACCATGTGTGTCACCAGCAGCTTAAGGAAGGCACAGATGTCAGTTTTGGAAATCCTGGGAATTTCAGGCTTGCTCAGACTAATTGGTCCAGTCGATAAAATGCTAATGAAAAAATAAATCCACACCTTTACCATAGTAACTGAGTTCTGACCACAAAGATGAATATAACTGCCTTTCTGGAATCCCTATATTTTCACACAGTAAAATTTATAAATATACATATGTATATAATTTTATATAATATTTTGTTATATATATGTTTAATGTAATGAGTGGTTTAGGGATGTATATATACAAATAAGTATATTTAATCTTCCAAGGTAACAGCCTTGGAAGGGAGCAGCAACCAGTTCAATAATGTATATATTTATATTTATATTCATATTTATATTTATAGATTTATAGATATTTCCTTTAAAAAATAAAAACATGGCTGTCTATTTAAAAAATTGTTACTATGTTAAACTGGTAATGTAAAGATCATCATTCTAATTACAAATGTTAGCTGTTTAATAAAACTAAATTCCACTGTCACATTTTCTTAGAACAGCTATATTTCATGTGTCACCTGTTGACTTTAAAGTCATCTTGGTAACACATCTAGGAATTTCAAACCACCAACTAACTGCTTAAGCGTTAATGTCTCTCTGATACCATATAATCAGAGGAAGCCCCCATTTGTTTACACTATCTTTAGTAGCAGAAAAATGGTACAGAACAAGGTCAAAGCCTGCTTACTGGAAGCAGCAGCCTGCTAAGCTGTCATGGGTTCCTGGTATGTTTTCTGCTCCCTGCACTGGCCCTCTTTCCTCTCTTTCAATCTCAGGATCATTAGCATAACAGGATCAGACAACTAGAGTTCATCTTGTTCAGCCCCCTGTCTCCTGCAGCTTCCATTTCACATTTTTAAACATATCCACAGAATGAGACTACACAGGTTCTCACTGTAATAATTTCCAGATCTTAATTTCCTTTTAGTATTTGGAATGTGGCCACTGCATGATTGATTTTTATACAAACATACTAGAGCTTATACATTGAATTGGTTGCTGCCCCCTTTGAGGCTGTTACCTTGGAAGGTTAAATATACTTATTATATGAGTAGGTATATCTCTAAACCACTCATTAGACTAAACATTATTTATTTGTCTGCCTCCCTAACTAGACTGTGAGCTCCATGCAAGCAAAGACCATGTTTCTTTATCACAGTGTCCTCCATGTCCAGCATAGTGCCTGACACAATGGGCCAATACTTAGCTGAGTGCATGAATGCATGAAATCATATATTCTATCCCTGTACTTTTATACCTATGAAAGCAGAAACCCTAAAGAAGGTGTACAGTTTGCCCCAGGGCATGTAGCTGATTATTGGCAGAACAAGCAGGTGACCCCATGTCTTCTCTCTCCCAGGCCAATGGGTTTCACATAATACTGACATTACCCAAAAGAACTTTTGGCTTCTTCTTTCTAATTACTCTCAAAGCCCAGAGTATATTCTCTTGAATATACTTGGTGGCAAATCTTTAATCTCTTGAGTGGTAGCTTTGATGTTTGGAATCATCCTAACGTAACCAGAAGCCCCTGTGATCTGGCCTCAAACCACCTTTCTCCATTACTACCACTTGCAGAGCCTACCCTCGCAGAAAGAGAATACTCGGTCTTTGTCATACACAGCCCACTGTGTCCAGCTTATAGACCTTTCCTTATGCTCTGCCCTCTGCCAGGAATGTCCTTCTTTCCCTCCTCAAATGTTAGAATTCTACTCATCTTGGTTCATGTGCTTTCCAAAACAAAGATTTGAGCTGTAGTGGCAGAGAGAGGAAGGAGGTGAGAGTCAATTGAGCTAATGATTTCATATTTCTAATAACATTTCATCTCACTAAATGGAAGCCAGAATGTAGACAAGAACTTGTTCAGTAAAAAGAAAGGAGGAAAAGCCAGTGAGTGTCACAGTCTATAAAAATACATTATAAAAATCTGTGAAGATATGTGCAAAAGGAGACCCCAGCCTCATTTCAACCTGAAGAATTAAGGCCCCATTATAGGAGAGTTATCAGAGTCAGGCTTCTGAGTAATTTGCCTAAAAATCACATTGCAATGATTTGACTCAGTTTATATTTCTAGTAACCAGGAATCCCAGCCTTTATGGGAAGGAGCTACCTGAGATTGGCAATCAGGTGTTTGTAGATGTATGTACCTTTGAATACACCCTTTCTTATACACAGGTGCTAAGGCCTGGGGAGGTAGAGGAAGGTGCAGGGGCATCGGGATATTTCTCCGGGAAAAGGAGACTGTGTTTCTCTTCTGCTGTCCGCCTCTCACCACCATCACCAGCACCACACACACTAATGTCTACCAGTTCTTCTCCCTGTAGCTCACCGGTATTCGTCCTATCAGCTGGTTTTTATGACTATAAAATTAATATTTATTTTTTTAAAAATTGAGAAAAGAGAACAAAGTGTTACGACCCAGAGATAACTAACGAAAGACATATGTCCTCTCAGGACGTTAGTCTATTTATATGTTTTTTTCTTTTTACTTAAGGAACATCATTTTTTTTTAAGATTTTATTTATTTATGTGTCAGAGAGAGTGAGAGAGCGAGCACAGGCAGGCAGAGTGGCAGGCAGAAGCAGAGGGAGAAGCAGGCTCCCTGCCGAGCAAGGAGCCCGATGTGGGAATCGATCCCAGGACGCTGGGATCATGACCTGAGCCGAAGGCAGCCACTTAACCAACTGAGCCACCCAGGCATTCCAGGAACATCATTTTTTAATGAAGTTCTGTATTCTGCTTTTCCACTGAATGTTATATAGTGAGTATTTCTCTATGTCATTAAAAATTCTTCAGAAACATAATTTTAATGACTGCATAGTATTGCATTTTATGGATATCATAAACTTAATTATTCTCCTCTTCTTGCCTATTTATGTTGTTCCCTGGATTCTTCTTCCATTCTTGTGTGTGTGTGTGTGTGTGTGTGTGTTGTAAATAATGCCGCGATAAAGATTCGATGTAAAACCTTTGTCCACATCTCTGATAATTTTTTTAGGATAAAATACTTAGTTCTGGGGGCGCTTGGGTGGCTCAGTGGGTTAAGCCTCTGCCTTCGGCTCAGGTCATGATCTCAGGGTCCTGGGATCGAGCCCTACATCGGGCTCTCTGCTCAGGGGGGAACACGCTTCCCCCTCTCTCTCTGTCTGCCTCTCTGCCTACTTGTGATCTCTCTCTCTCTCTGTCAAATAAATAAATAAGATCTTTAAATAAAAATACTAGCTCTGAAGCAGGTAAGAATGAATTTTTTTTTTAAGGTTTTCAACACATGTTGTTAAGTTGCTTTTCACAAAAATTTTACCAATTTATATTTAGTCAACTGAGGCATTTCAAAGTCATGAAAAAAACCATTGTAGTTTTACGGCCACATTCCCTCCCAAATGAAAATACCCATGGGACATAGGTATATATATAAAATCCCTTTATAATAAAGGGATTAATTGCAACTGACTAGTGACAGGTCCTGCACAGGAACATCTGCAGAGGCCTCGTCGAGGAAAAGTATAGTAGAAAGCATCTGAAATAAAGATAAAAATATCCATTTGCATATGGGGAAGTGGTAGTAAGTTTGCCAATATGTATCTAGGACATTTGGTAGGACGTGCTTGGTTATTTACAGCCCACCTGTATCCGGAAAGCATTTGAGGGGAACAATGGTCATCTGAGGCTCTTCCTGATGGAGTGTTTGTTCTCTGAGCTCCCAAACCTGCATAACTGAGTAACCAGACTCCAAAGCAGAGACTTAGGTCCTCGCGATCAGTGGGGCCCAACCAATCCATCTCTACTTGATTACTGATAATATCATGACTATCTCTGTACATCAATCAAGCTTTTTATGAAAGACAGTAAAACATTAAGATGGTTAAAAACATAGACTGTGGAGCCAGACTGCCTAAGGTCTAATTCCTGGCTCTATCATTTAATAGCTGTGTGATCCTGGGCAATTTACTCAATATATATGTGCCTTAATTTTCTCTTCTATAAATTGAAGATACTCATAGTCCTTCCCTTTAGGATTGTCATGAAGACTAAATAGGTTATTATGTGTAAAATGCTAGGAACTTACTACTTAGCAAGTGCCCATAGTAAGTGCTACATAAAAATCTCCTATTATTTCAAGCTGCTAAGAATTAACTTCAACACATGAACGAATGTCAGTTAATAAACATATTTTAAAGTACTTGCTTCAGGGTGCCTGGGTGGCTCAGTTGATTAAGCATCTGCCTTTGGCTCAGGTCATGATTCTGGAGTCCCGGAAATCCTGGGATCAGCCCTGTAGGCTCCCTGTTCAGCAGGAAGTCTGCTTCTCCCTCTGCCTTTCACCTCACTCATGCTCTCTCTCTCTCTGTCTCTCTCTCTCAAATAATAAAGTCTTAAAAGAAAAAAAGCACTTTCCTAGACTCTGTGGATAAAAGGAAAACATTTTTTTAAGTAGGTTCCCAGGAATATTCTGGGTCCATCTTTGAAAAGTTTTTTTGTGGTAATTCTACTAAGTAAACTTTTGCATCTCTCAGAAATATTGAAAGCTGTATCTTATACTAAAGATAAAGACCATTAGCATTATCATCTCAAGACACTTTTCCTTCCAACATTAAAGAAATTATATAGTTTATCAGACATTTAAAAAATTTAGCCCTCCATCTTGTCTAAGGTAAAGAAATCCCTAAAGTAACACTTAAAAACCATAGCACTTTCCCATAATCTCACAACCCAAATATAACAATGGCAGTGAAAATAAAAGGTTTATTTCCTTTCAGAACATTTTTTAGCCATACCATTTCTCCTAGATTCATCTGAACAAATCTCACTGAGTTACGCATGTGTGTTTAGCATTTGACAGGCCCAGCCCTGGAAAGATTTGGTCAGAATATGATTTCCAACCATGGACTACTGGAAATCTAATTCTACTGAGTGATCCTGATAAATAAGTGAACTAAATGAAAAAAGCATCCAAGTAAAGGGACTGTTCAAAGAATCAGGAACTGCTTGACCAGCAGAAATTGGGTCATGGACTTAAGAGTATACAAACTGTAGGCCATCAAGGATAATTGAAAGTCATAATCTTCCAAAGGGCTTTAATTGACTATTTGGAAATCTGTATGAAAATAAACTGAGTCAACTAAATAGAAATAAACACAGCTCAACTAACCAGTATAAATCTTCAGAAGAAGAACCCTAATTAAAAAGATATATTGCACTTCCTACACTTTGCCATTCTGGTTGTTTTCAATATTATGCCACTGGGAAAATACAACTGTTTCTAATCAAATAATTTAAACCCATGCTGGGGCTTAAGGGCGGGTTTTCCCATTTTTCTCTTCCCACTTGTTTTGGGGATAAAGCCGTGCAAATTATTCAGACACCAATCAGATTTATCATCCTGTGCCTTTTGATGACATCCATCTGTTTATCTAAGAAGCCATTAAAGACTTATTGAGTTACAGCCCTATGGAGAAAATTGGGTTATCATCTATGGTTAAATCCAATTCTTGCATCTGCCATCTTTTCAGCTTATGTGGTATATTCTGAAATTACCCTGACTTGCAGACCTGCACTACAAGAATACATTTGCTTCATAGCCTTTTTATGTCATTTCTAGAGAATTTCTAATGCATGAGCAATTTGTGGTTCAGGAAAATGTTGACAGAAAGATGTCAGAGCTTTCTCTTGTTAAAAGTTCAAAAGCTGCACCCACTTAAAAGTCTTATTCCAAAGTGGGCACTGTTCAGTTCTGAGTTTTGTATTTAGAAGAGCCTATTCAAAGAAAAAACTGACTGTAGGTCACAAAGGTAGAATTGTGTTAATCAAAAGATAAAGATAAATTAATATCAAGTCAAAATTCAAATGAACAGGAAAAAGTGAGAGCTCATCACAAATGGCGTTAAATAAATACCAGCAGGTAAACGGATAAGACACAAAGGACCCAATCTTCCTAGCAAATGATGAGGTAGGAGTTCAGTGCTTATCTCGCAAGTCAAGCAGCTTAAGCAATACTAAAAGTCATGTTTTCTGAGCTGGCTGAAGAGGCAGTGGACTGTGTGGCAAAAACTAATTGAAATAAAGTGAATATTTGCCATTTCCTGGAGACACTGTTAGAGCCTGACTGCAGGAGCTCTAGAGAAAGAGCAACTGTGAATCCGGTAGATGCTTCAACTTGCCAGTTTTTCTAGCATTTGTCAGAGAAATGAGAAAGAATTCACGAGGAAAGCAGTCCTTGATTTGTTTATGGAAATCAAGCCAGATTTCTGGGAAGCCTAGATTTTCCGGGAATCTTCGAAGATTACAGCATGGCTGCTCTTCCTTAAAATCTAGCTGTACACACTATTTATGGGCCATTTAAGGAGTTTCTTCCGATCGTATTTCACAGTGCCCTTTCATTGTTTGCCTTGTTATACGATAAGTACCCGGACATGGGAGACAATAGCAGCACAACTGCGGAGCGTAATCAGCTGAGACCGACACACTGAGTGTGGCTGGTTTCAGAAAGAGGTTCTTTTGTCTCCCTACCCGTTTGCTTGTCTGTGACCTTCATACAGTACTGACTGTGCTGTCAGCAGAGAAACCGTTCTTATAAAGTCACCAGTGATGCCACAATGACAGAAAGCTGTTGCCAAGCCAAGGATGCTCAGGAACCAGGATTTAGACTGCAGGGTAGCAAATAAGAGGCAGAGTAGTCTTTGGGAGTATTTCATATCCTACTGCATTCATCCAAAAAGTGAATTTGAGGAGGACTAAAAAAGCTCCTGTTTAGAGTGAGAAATTGTATACTTTATAACTTTAGACCTGTGGCCTTTCTCTCATCACTGCTCTACTCCGCCCAAAAATTACTTCCCCTAACTTGCTCAGGTCTGAAATTCTATAACTTAATGTAGTTTCTGGTTGGGAAATAGAAGGAGTAAGGGGGGCCCTTTGAGACTACAGAAAACACTTTGTTGCTCCAAAGCCTTATTTTCGGATCTACTCCACTGATGATCTATTAGTAAAATATACTGACAACTTTTCATTCATTTATTCAAAGATTAGTTTCTCTTTTTTTTTTGAGATATTATTTATTTATTTGACAGAGAGAGATCACAAGTAGGCAGCGAGGCAGGCAGAGAGGGGGGGGAAGCAGGCTCCCTACCGGGCAGAGATCCCAATGTGGAACTTGATCCCAGGACCCTGAGTCATGACCTGAGCTGAAGGCGGAGGCTTAACCCAATGAGCCACCCAGGTGCCCCAAAGATTAATTTCTGAACACCTACAAACTATTTCATAATATTAATTAATTTTAATGTTCAGGTAGGAAAAATGATATTGCGAATTCTTTAAGAAAGTTTTCAGTAATTCCATTGATTAATCAGTTAAGGATGTCAATCTAGATACAAACAACTGCTAGAATGGCTAAAAGAAAAGTTCTCAATATTGAATTGCTAGAAGCAATAGATCTAGGAGAACCAAAATGAGAGCCCACAATAATGCCCAAAGGTAGTACCACCATTCTCCTCTCTTGTATCTTTCCCATCCCCTTATCTCCTACACAGCTCACCATGCTTCTCAGTCTGAGGGCAGGTGTGATTTCTGTCTCTCTGACAACCTGCTGGATAAGATCTGTTGCCTTTTTGCCTGTCGGTGACATCCCCCTCCACATCTTGTCTTTACTCTATGGCTTCTTAGAATGCAGGGGCCACAGCCAGAGATGCCTTGTATTTGTCAGACTGAGTTTTTCCACCTTGAAGATTACCTCCCTGATTGACCTACCCTTCAACCGAAGTCTCCATTCTCACACCGACCAGAATTAATTGAAGCAGATAACATCATCTATTGGCAATCAGGTCCTGCATGATTTTAGGCTGCTCCAATAGGTTGTTCTTCATTACTGACTTAAGACATGAAGATGTTTACCTTTACAGGAGTTCCTTAACAGTCAATTTCTCAAGTGGACACCATTGAAGAAGGAAATTACTATAATATTAATTAATGCACAAGCTTTAGGAATAGAAAATTTAAATAATTACTTTCCTGAAGAAGACTATCATTTCCTTGGGCAGACAATAAATAAATATATAAAAATTCCATTTCTACAAAAGAAAAATAAGAGAGAAAAAAACTTTTACTAAATGTTACGGACGATTTGTGTTTCCCCAAATTCGTAAGTTGCACCTCTAACCCCTAGTGTGACTATATTTAGAGGTAGGGCCTTAAAAGAGGTATTTAAGGTTAAGTGAGGTCATAGGGTGGGGACTGGTGTCCTTATAGCAAGAGGACAAGACACCAGGAGTGTATACACACACACAGAGGAAAGACCATTTGAGGACAGGGAGAAAAGGCAGCCAAGTGCAAGCCAAGAAGAGAGGCCTCAGGAGAAACCAAACCTGCCAACACCTTGATAATATAGAAGGAAAAGGTCATTCTAAACCAAAGGGCTCACGAGCAAAGAAGAGTCAGAAGTCAGAGTGATGTGAAACTGGAGGGTTGCTATGGAAAATGGAGGAAAATGGTAGGTGGGCCCTCACTCCCCAGATGAACTTTGAATTGGAAAAAAGAACAAAGACTGATCTTAAAATGAAGAGTTTTAAGAAAATTAGCTTTGCTGCAGTTTATGCTAACTCAGTTGTATGAGATTAAGACTAAAAGTTGAAGACCAATGAGGAAAAAATTACAGTAATCCAAGTAGGTAAGGGCCCAGATAGTGGTAGAAAAGGAGAGTATCTGATAAATTTGAAAGTTACTGCAAAGTAGGAATTGATAGGACTTGGTAACAAAATTGAATTATGTTAATTAATAAATCATTTTTTTGTGTGCATCTCAGCATTATACATCTCTATGAGTGAACTCATTAAAGAGACTTTTATGTTAATAGAAAATTTCTTAACATAAGTTAATTTGAGAGCTCTTTTCTAATTGAATAAAGTTGTTGAGCTGTTGGAATTACCCTGAAGATCTTAGTAAGCAAGGAATCATTTAAAATTATGTAATCTATATAAATAAAGCATTCAGACAATTGAAACTTACTTCCATGACCCGATCTGGGAAAGAAGAGGGACAAGAGAGTCCGATAACTCTTTGGAATTAGGTAATGCCGAGGGACAAATCAAGGAACCTAGTTAAGGCCCATTTTTTCTAAAAATAGTCAGGAAAGGGATTTTGAAAGAAATCCCTCTATACCGAGATGTCAGTCCTTAAGACAAACATAGAATTGATGTAAATATCCAAGTATATAAGTAAAGTTCAGTCATTTATAAAATAATATTACTAAAAAAAATAAAATAATATTACTAATATGTAGTATGTATTGAGTACCTGCTATGTGCTAAGAGTTTTGCATAGTTTGTTTTATTTATATGCACTGAGTACTTAACTAGGTTTCAGTTCAGGCATGGTCCCTGCCCTTACGGGCTCACAGTCTGGTGTGGGTGATAGGCATCAACAAATTACTGCACAAATACATACCTGATTAAAAATTGTGACAGTCTCCCCGAGTAGATGACCAGGAATTAGCTGGGGAAAGACTGGAAGAACGAGATTTGGGGCAGAAGTGAGTCCCGTGATTCTATAGGGAGCCAGAGGACTGGCTGTTGGCATTCCAAAGATATGGCAGCATGGGTTGAGATCTGGTCATCCAGAGACTTGAGTTCATTTGCAGAGAGTTTATCTCAGTCCAGGGTTTAGATAAAACCAACCATTAAAGACCAGGACCTTCTTACTGCAACGTTCAGTCATAGGAACATTGAAAGGAAAAGTAGAAAAACAGATTGTGGGAATCTTGGATACAAAATGAAATGCAACAGATGTAAGTATAAGCTGTGAGGTCCCCATATTACCCAGCCCAGAACCTACAGGCCCAAACGAAGCAGAAAGGGTTGTGTGATTTAATGGTTAGAACACCAGAATTGTACTCAGATGCCTGTGGACCACTTCCTAGGTGTTTTATTCTGGGAAACCATTTAGCCTTTGTCAGATTTAGTTTTTCATTCTATAAAATTGGGATAATACTATCTATTTCTTAGAAACGGTGTAAAGCTTGAAAGAGATAATGTCCATAACATGCTTAATTCAGTGCCTGACAGATAATATATGCTCTTCCTTCCTTCACATGTCACCATTATTTTTGCTGTTCTTTTGACCCATATTTATTTGGTTAACAACATGAAGATATCTACATACTCAATAAATGTATGAACTTTATAAGTGATGTTTTCTTTGTTCTTCAGAAGCTTATCTGACTCTTTTCCACTTTTTTGAAATTTTATTAAGTTTTTAATTTTAATTCCAGTATAGATAACATAGTGTTTTGTTAGTTTCAGGTGTATAATATAGTGATTTAATAATTCTATACATTGATCAATAATAAATATACACTCTTTAATCACCATCACCTATTTCACCAATCCCAACACCCACTTCCCCTCAGTTTGGTAACCATCAATTTATTCTCTATAGTTTAGAGTCCGTTTCTTGTTTTGTAACCATCAGTTTGTTCTCTATAGTTAAGAGTCTGTTTCTTGGTTTGTGCCTTTTTTCCCCCTTTGTTCTCTGTTTTGTTTCTTAGGTTCCACATATGGATAAAATAATACAGTATTTGTCTTTCTCTGACTAACTTATTTCACTTAACATTAGGTTAAGTTGTTGTGTTCAAAGGCAAGATTTCATTTATTTTTTAAGGCTGAATAATATTCCGTTGTATATATTCCACATTTTCTTTAACCATTCATCTATCAATGGACAAATGGTTTGCTTCCATAATTTGGCTATTGTAAATAATCCTGCAATAAACACAGGGAGCAAACGTCCTTTCAAATTAGTGTTTTTGTTTCTTTAAGTACCCAGTAGTGCAGTTACTGGAACACATGGTAGTCCTATTTTTAAATTTTTGAGGATTCTTCATACTGTTTTCCACAGTGGCTTCACTAGTTTGTATTCCCATGAACAGGGCATGAGGGTCCCTTTTTCTCCACATCCTTGCCAACACTTACTGTTTCTTGTGTTTTTCCAAAACCAATTCCAATTCCAATACCTATGAGGTGATATATCAAAGTAGTTTCAGTTTGCATTTCTCTGATGATGAGTGATGTTGAGCATCTCTTCATGTGTCTGTTGGCCATCTGTGTGTTTCTTTGGAGTAATACCTATTCATGTCTTCTGCCCATTTTTAATTGGATTATTTGGGTTTTTTGGCTGTTAAGTTATATGAGTTCTTTATATATTTTGGATACTAATTCTTCATTGGATATGTCATTTGTAAATATCTTCTCCCATTTAGTTGGGTATCTTTTAGTTTTACTGATTGTTTCCTTCACTGTGCAGAAGCTTTTATGTTGATGTAGTCTCAATAATTATTTTTATTTTTACTTCCCTTGCCTCAGGAGACATACCTAGGAAAGTGTCGCTGCAATGTCAGAGAAATTACTCCCTGTGCTCTCTTCTAGTATTTTTATGGTTTCAGATCTCACATTTAGGTCTTTAATATGTTTTGGTTTATTTTTGTGTATGGGCTAAGAAAGTGGTCCAGTTTCATTCTTGTTCATGTTGCTGTCCAGTTTTCCCAACACCATTTGTTGAAGAAACTTGACTTTTTCTCACTGCATATTTTTGCCTCTCTTATTGAAGATTGAGCATGTAATCATAGATTTGTTTCTGGACTTTCTGTCCTGTTCTGTTTATCTATGTGTTTATTTTTGTGCCAGTACCATACTGTTTTGATTACAACAGTTTGTAGTATAATTTGAAATCTGGAGTCGTGGTATCTCCAGCTTTGTTTTTCTTTTTCAGTTCCATACAAACTTCAGGATCATTTGTTCTAGTTCCGTGGAAAACACTGTTGGTATTTTTGAAAGGGATTGCATTAAATCTACAGATTGCCTTAGCCAGTATGGACATTTGAACAATATTTGTTCTTCCAATCCATGAGCATGGAATATCTTCCCGTTTGTTTCATTTCTGATTTCTTTCATCAATGCTTTATATCGTTATAGTACAGGTCTTTCACTTCCTTAAGTTTATTCCTAGGTATTTTATTATTTTTGGTGCAATTATAGATGGGATTGCTTTCTTAATTTCTCTTTCTGTGGCTTCATTATTAGTGTATAGAAATGCAATGGTTTTCTGTACATTGATTTTGTATCCTGTGATTTTACTGAATTCATTTATCAATTCTAGTAGTTTCTTGGTGGAGTCTTCAGGGTTTTCTATACAGAGTATCATGTCATCTGCAAATAGTGAGTTTTACTTCTTCCTTACCAATTTGGTTGTCTTTTATACCTTTTTCTTGTCTGATTGCTGTGGCTAGGACTTGCAGTATTTTGTTGTATAAAAGTGGTGAGAGTGGACATCCTTGTTTTGTTCCTGGTCATAGGAGGTAAGCTCTCAGTTTTCCTCCATTGAGTATGATGTTAGTTCTAAGTTCTTCATATATAGCCTTTATTATGTTGAGCTATGTTCCCTCTGAATCTACTTTGTTGAGTTGTTGAGGGCTGTTATCATGAATGGATGCTGTACTTTGTTAAATGCTTTTTCTGCACTCATTGAAATGACCATATGTTTTTTTATCCTTTCTCTTATGGATGTGATGTATCACATTGATTGACTTACAAATATTGAACCACCCTTGCATCCCAGGAATAGGTCTCATTTGATCATGGTGAATGATTTTTTTTTTTTTTAATGTGTTACTGGATTCTGTTTTCTAATATTTTGCTGAGGATTTTTGTGTCTATGGTCATCAGAACTATTGGCCTGTAGTTTTCTTTGCTTGTAGTGTCTTTATCTAGTTTTGGTATCAGGGTAATATATGCTTCATACAATGAATTTGGAAGTTTTTCTTCCTCTTCTAATTTTTGGAATGGTTTGAGAAGAATGGCTATTAACTCTTCTTTAAATATTTGGTAGACTTCACCTGTGAAGCCATCTGATCCTGGACTTCTGTTTTTTGGGAGGTTTGGGTTTTTTTTTTTTCCCCTCTGATTCAATTTTATTGTTGGTAATTGGTCTGTTCAAATTTTCTATTTCTTCCTGATTCAGTTTTGTGAGGTATATGTTTCTAGGAATGTATCCATTTCTTCCAGGTTGTCCAACTTGTTGGCATATGATTTTTCATAACATTCTCTTCTAATACTTTGTATTTCTGTAGTATCAGTTGTTACTTCTCTTATTTCATTTCTGATTTTGTTTATTTGGGTCCTCTCTTTTTTGAGGGATCTGGCTAAAAGTTTATCAATTTTGTTGACCTTTTCAAAGAACCAGGTCCTGGTTTCACTGATCTGCTCTGTTGTTTTTTGTGTTTTTTGTTGTTGTTGTTGTTGTTGTTGTTTTGGCTTCTATTTCATTTATTTCTGCTCTGATCTTTATTATTTATTTCCTTCTATTGGTTTTTGGTTTTATTTGTTCTTCTTTTTCTAGCTCCTGTAGAGGTAAGGTTAGGTTGTTTATTTTAGGGGTTTTTTTTCTTCTTCTTCTTTAGGTAGGACATATTGCTCTAAACTTCCCTCTTAGAACAGTATTTACTTTATCCCAAAGATTTTGGACCACTGTGTTTTCATTTTCATTTGACTCCAAGTATTTTTTTTTCTCTTTGATTTCACAGTTGATCCATTCGTTGTTTAGCAGCATATTATTTATCCTCCATGTATTTGTGCTCTTTCAAGATTTTTTCTTGTGGTTGATTTCTAGTTTCATAGTATCATGCCCAGAAAAGATGCAGGGTATGACTTTGATCTTTTTGAATTTGTTAAGATTTCCTCTGTGGCCTAATATGTGATCTATTCTGGAGAATGTTCCATTTGTACTTGAAAAGAATGTGTATTCTGCTATTTTAGGATAGAATGTTCTGAATATATCTGTTAAATACATCTGGCCCAATGAGCATACAAAGCCACTGTTCCCTTTTTGATTTTCTGTTTAGATGATCTGTCCATTGATTTAAGTATGATGTCAAAGTCCCCTACTATTATTGTATTACTATTAATTGCTTCCTTTGTGTTTATTATTAACTGCGTTAAGTATTTTAGTGCTCAGTGTCCTTCTTTGTTTCTCTCTACAGTCTTTGTTTTAAAGTCTCTTTTATCCACTGTAAGTATTGCTACCCCAGCTTTCTTTTTACATTCATTTGCATAATAAATGCTCCTTCATTCCCTCACTTTCAATCTGCATGTGTCTTTAGGACTGAAATGAGTCTTTTGTAGAAAGCCTATAGCTGGATCTTACTTTTTATCCATTCAGTCACCCTGTTTCTTTTGATTGGAGCGTTTAGTCCATTTACATTCAAAATAATTACTGGTAGATATGTATTTATTGCCATTTTGTTACTTATTTTATGGTTGTTTTTGTAGTTTTTCACCATTCCTTTCTTCTCTTGCTCTCTTATGATTAGTTGGCTTTCCTTAGTGATGTACTTGGATTTCTTTCTGTTTATTTTTGCATATTTATTACTAGTGGTTACTATTCAGTTTATATATAACAACTTCCATATATAGTAGTGTATGTTAAGTTGATGGTTGCTTAAGTTTGAGCCCATTACTTACTCCTCTCCTCCTCATGTTTTAGGTATATGGTGTCATACTTTACATCCCTTTATTTTGTAGTCCCTTGACTGATTTTGACAGATATAATTATTTTTACTGCTCTTGTGATTCCAGTTTTCCTTCCTCTTGCTTACTCTCATTCCACTCAAAGAGTCCCCTCTAATATTTCTTGTAGGGCTGGCTTAGTGATCATGAATTCCTTTAACTTTTGTTTGTCTGGGAAACTCTATCTCTCCTTCTATTCTGAATGATAGTCTTGCTGGACAGAGTATTCCTGGCTGCAGATTTTTTCCTTTCAGCTCTTTGAATATATCACACTACTTCCTTCTGGCCTGCAAAGTT
This sequence comes from Mellivora capensis, assembly GCA_004024625.1. Classification (NCBI taxonomy): domain Eukaryota; kingdom Metazoa; phylum Chordata; class Mammalia; order Carnivora; family Mustelidae; genus Mellivora; species Mellivora capensis. The sequence goes on along the minus strand of PISX010013823.1, from coordinate 21,531 downwards.
TCTGCTAAGAAATTAGCTGATGGCCTTATGGGGTTTCCCTGGTATATAACTGCTTTCTTTTTTCTAGCTGCTTTTAAAATTCTCTATCACTACTTTTTGCCATCTTAATTACTTTATGTCTTGGGTGTGGACTTCCTTGGGCTGATTTTGTTGGTGGATCTCTGTACCTCCTGAATCTGGATGTCTGCTTCTTTTCCCAGATTTGGGAAAGTTTCAGCTATTATTTCTTCAAATAATTTTTTGCCCCCTTTTCTTCTTCTTTTCCTTCTGGGATCCCTATAATATGAATGTTATTACACTTGATAGAGTTGCTGAGTTCCCTAAGTCTGTACTCATTTTGCATACTTTTTTTCTCTCACCTACTCAGCTTTATTACTTTCCGTTATTCTGCCCTCCAGGTCACTAATTTGTTCTTCTCTTTCATCTAAACTAGTATTTATTCCAGCTGCTATATTTTTAATTTCATTTATTGTGTTCTTCATCTTTTTTAAAGATTTTATTGATTTATTTGACAGAGAGAGAGATCATAAGTAGGCAGAGAGGCAGGCAGAGAGGGGGAAGCAGGCTCCCTGCTGAGCAGAGAGCCTGATGTGGGGCTTGATCCCAGGGCCCTGGGATCATGACCTGAGCCGAAGGCAGAAGCTTAACCCACTGAGCACCCAGGCTCCCCTGTGTTCTTCATCTTTGATTGTTGTTGTTGTTGTCATTGTTGTTGTTGTTGTTGTTGTTGTTGTTTTATCATTGTTAAGGGTCTTGCTGATGTCTTCCACTCTTTTCTCAAATCCATTGAGTATCTTTATGACCATTACTTTGGATTCTCTATCAGGCATATTTTACTTAAGTCTGTTTCATTTAGGTCTCTTCCTGTGATTTTGTTCTGTTCTTTCATTTGGGACATAATCCTCTGTCTCCTCATTTCATCTAACTCTCTGTCTATCTCTGTGTTAGGAAAGATAGCTACAACTCCTGCACTTGAAAGTAATGGCCTTATGAAGAAGAGGTCCTGGGGTGCCCTGCTGTACAGTGTTCCCTGTTCAGCAGAACCTGGTGCTCTAGGGATGTCTTTTATGTGTTATGTGCACTGTGCTGTTTTGGCTGAGCCACTTTTTCCTTCAGTTCATTTGTCTGCAGTGGCTCTCTTTTCTTGTTGTAGGCAGTGTTTGTTACTGTGGTCTTAGTGGGCCAGTCTAGGAGATGCCTGAGGCTTCAGTTGAGTCAGACCAGGTGTTTGTAAGAGATGCAGTAGCACCAGACTTCAGGGTGCCTTCCCTGTGTTATCCCTTGAGGAGCTTTTGTTTGTGGGCAAGGCCTATGATCAGACTACTCGTCTCCTCTCGCCCACTGCTGGGATCTCTGTCTGACTGATGTGTGTGGTTATCTTTCCCTCTCACCAGCACAGGAGTCAGTTCGGAGTGGTGCTGGCCACTGGAGGGGCTGCTTGTACACTGACCAGCTGCCCTGTATGGGCACTGGACAAGAGAGTATTAGAGAGCGTGGATCCAACAAACACAGCAGAGGGCCTGATGCAGCAGGGAAGCAGTGCTAGCAAGCTTTGTGTCCTAGTCCTCTGTGGGAGGGGCTCTGCTGCACCCAAACTGAGGCAAGCCATCTGGATGAATTGGTGGAAGCATAGCACAGGGAGCAGAGCCGTAGTGCTAGCAAGTTAGGTTATGAGTCTTACAGGTGGCTCTGTTTCTGTTGTGGGGCAGGGGACAGAAATGGTGCCTGCCAGTTCCTTTGTTCCTGGAGGAGTTCCCCAGCAATTTCTGTCCCTCTGATAAATAACTGTCCTTCCTTATTCCCCAAGTACCTTTCACACTGCTGCTTCTATGCTGTATCTTTGGGGGCTGTTTGTTGTGCTGTCTAGAGATGGAGACTCAGGTTCCTCACACCCTCCCAGTTCTCCCAGAGTCCTGCCTGCTGACTTTTTTTAAAAATTACAGATTTTGAGTACTGCTGGTTGTAAGAACTCATGAAATTAGGCCCTTCTGTTTTTTCAAAGACACTTGTTATGGGGCTTCATATTCCCTGTGGGGGTTCCAGGTGTGCAGGTCTCTTTCTCTCCCCTCTCCATGCTTGCAGTGTCTCTCCCCACTGTAGATAGTCCTATGAGTCTCTTTGGTTCCCAACCATGTCTCCACCCTTCCTACCCTTTTCAGTGTGGCCTCTTCTGTACATTTAGTTGTGGAGCTTATTATGCCAGTCATTGGGTTATTTTCTGGGTTATTTATACTGATGTGAGTGTTACCTTGTGTCCATGGTATGAGGTGAGACTAGGGTCCTCCTACTCTACCATCTTCCCCTCTTCTCCATTTTTTTCTTGATTTGTAATCATGTTTCATATTTTGAGTCTCTTTCAGATGAATCTCCAGATTGGGGGAGGGTCAGGGGATTAGTATGTAAATTTACTCATTTAGAGATAGAATTCAGCCTGTGCTCAATTAAGACTGTATGAATGAATGATTGCTGTTTAATTACAGAGATTTGACAGTGATAAGCATAGTTAATTAATTGTGAAGATGGTATATATTAAAAATAATTTTAAAGCATTTTTTTGTAATTTGTGTTTTTAAGTGATTAGTAAAGTGAATTCTAACCTATTGCTCTCTGAATATTGTCTTAGCTATAAGCCTACCATGTTTTAATTAGAGAACTGTTCTGACAGTTCCGGGAGAGGAAACATTTTTCTGTTTAAAACATTCCTAGCATTTCAGCTATACAATTTATCTAGAATGATATTCCCTTTAAAAGGAATAGTAGACAATTAGAAGCACAGCACTGTAAATTTTCTGCCTTATGGATAAAAGCCAAGAACCATACAACTTTTGTGCTTTATAAGCAATTGCAAACTAAAATGAGTAACTGGTATATTGTAATAGAGTTGCTTTGAGCTGCTATTACCATAGAATACTTTTCCAGCTTTCTTAGAAGCATGAGAACAGAATTGAGAAGAAGGCATCTATCTGATTAAAGCTAGAATGTTGCTTGCATTGTACTTCACTTTAGGCAGAGTGGTAGTCATTTTATTTGCTATTAATATGAATAAAGAGATCACTTCTTTTCAGAATGCAGCCTGCAAAAAAGGTCTGTAGCCAATACACATGGCTAGAAATGAAGCTGCCTGTATAAACGTAGACATCCCTGGACGCCTGGGTGGCTCAGTTGGTCGGACGACTGCCTCGGCTCAGGTCATGATCCCGGAGACCCGGGATCGAGTCCCGCATCGGGCTCCCAGCTCCACGGGGAGTCTGCTTCTCCCTCTGACCTTCTCCTCGCTCATGCTCTCTCTCACTGTCTCTCTCTCAAATAAATAAATAAAATCTTAAAAAAAAAATAAAAGTAGACATCCCTGAGTCGGGTAAGACCCTAGAAACTGTCCTGAAAATCACAGTGGGAAGACTGTACACCTGTTCAAATCAACAACGTCTGGGACGGGGTTATTGAAACCTCCCCCGAGCTCTTCCTTCAGAATATGGGAGTGCAGGTTGGGTCAAACCAAATTGTCCCTATTCATGTGAACGCTTTTATCAGGGTTAGGTTAGTGATAAGACAGCAAGGTACACTGGTGTTTGAATATTTCCTTTATGATAATAACTGGATGAAATTATTTTATTTAGACTTTAGAAATAAAAGCATTGCTTGACTATGTTTAAATTCTGCTAAATATAAATAGTAAAAAAATGTACACAGTTAACTTTATATATTCCAGCCAACCGCATATCCGTACAAATGCTATGTTAGCTCAGCCTCTTAGGGACTTAGCAATATTTTTTCTTTGGCAAATAGGTTTCACCCTTTTATTCATTTACTCAAAAGTATTTACTGAGTATAGGAAAAGTCCCAAGCACTGTATTAGGTACTAGGTATACAGTACCTAGTAAGTAAACGAACACTAATTCCCAGCTTTTCGATACTTACAAACTACTGTAGGAGACAGAGAGGAATCAAATGGTGCCACAATATCCTTTCTCCAGGTGAAGTATTTGAAGGAACACTAATGGATAAAAGTGGAGCAGCTCTGGTAGAAATGGAACAGGCCAAGGAACCCGCTGTTCCGCTCCTACTCATTGCCCTCTTGGCAAACCTCTTTAGAGCTCTGTGGACTTAGTCTGAAAATCATTTTAATCATTTACATGCAGTCAGATGTGCAGAAACATGGGGAGCCTCTGCTCCACAGGACGTCATTTTGGCTAAATCTACTTCAGATGGTGCTAGCCAGCCTCACCAGACTAGCCACACACCATGAACACAGAACATCATTCTAACCAGCCTAATGCTCTTTGCAATGAGAGACACAACATATTTATTGCCATGGGTTAGGCAGGAGAGAGCGCCTCTATAAGACTCTTCTCCCAAGAAATAGACAACTATAGAAACTATAATTATATGAAAGAAATTGATATATAGAACTGATGAGAAACCTCAGTACACCTATACACACCTGCCTGCATGTACACACACACACACACACACACACACACACACACACTCATGTTAGCCAAATAGCTTTGAACCTGCCAAAGGGGTCTAAACTTGCGGAATATCAGATAATTAGATACTCTGACCACATTCGTCCGGGGCAGGGAACATGTACACTACCAGCCTTCTCTTTTGCTTTTTCTCTGTCCAAGAGGGACCTGGAGATGTGCTTCATTTATACTGAGAATAAGAGGGTCCTATTCAACATTAAGTTATGACTCTGTAGTTTCTAGATTCTCCACTCTCTGATGCATACTGTGTGTGTTCTGTTAATACCCATCCCATTTAATAGTGATGCCCTTAGTACTAGGTATACATGAGTAGTGCAAGTAGTTCCTTGGCCTAGCAGCAACAAGGCCAGTACATGTAGAAAAATTTCCCTTCTAACTCCTCAAATATTAATTGTTTGATTGAGGATTGGGAGAGTCCAGTCATAAGAATGAAAGAACATGAAAACGTGAAGTTTTAGGCATAAAAATAATACAAGGAAGAGAAAAATTATACTGGATATCATATATATATGTCACATATTCTGTGCCTGATATTATTAAAAAGGCTAATGGACATGCGTTCGCATGCTCACTGAAACATTACAGCAGCCCCATGGGATCAGCGCCACACTTACTGCTGAAGTTTATGGATAGGGAAGACAAGGTAAAGCACCTCACACAAGATCACACAGAGTCAGGACTTGAACCCAGACTGTCCAGCTGCCAAGTCAATGCCCCTAGAATAACCCTGTGCAGCCACGGTGCTGGAAGGGCCTTCTGCAGAATATTTAGACAGAGGGAAGGTTTCTTCCAACAAAAAAGTGGGTGTGGGGGCGCCTGGGTGGCTCAGTCGTTAAGCGTTTGCCTTCGGCTCAGGTCATGCCTTCGGCCCAGGGTCCTGGGATCGAGCCCTGCATCAGGCTCCCTGCTCAGCGGGAAGCCTGCTTCTCCCTCTCCCACTTCCCCTGCTTGTGTTCCCCCTCTCGCTGTGACTCTCTCTGTCAAATAAATAAAAACCTTTAAGGAAAAAAGGAAAAAAGTGGGTGTGAACTCTGTGAGGCTCTCTAATAGGGTAAAGAGAATTGAGAGGAAAGAAATTAAGGACTTTGAGAGGAATGGAGAACAGGTTAACCAGACCCTGACTGTGATGACTAGAACTGAACGTAAAAGTAATAGTTACTCAGCTCCTTTAAATCCTTCTCTGGAAATAGACAGTAGATAAATTCCAAATAAAAAATTGCCACCATGAGGGTTTTGTGTTTGGTTTTTGGGTTTGGGTTGGTGTTGTTTTTTAAGAGAAAGACTAGAGATTGTGGCCCAGTTGTGGTTCAAGCGGCTGCAAGCAGAGCAACTGCGGCGTCAACCCGGAACTGAGACTGCGCTCACTGACGGGCGCCCACAGGCGGGGGAGCCAAACAGAGGCCGTGGGTGACGGACGGCAACTAGTTGAAAGAATAGTGTGGAGAAGCCTGAGGTCACGGTGGAGCAATAAAAGCTGATTTCAGGAGCCAGGAACATTTTCAGAAACTAGAAATCAACATTCGCCAGATGGTAGAAGTCAACACAGCCGAGATGATGCCAACAAGTGTCTGGCACTGAGCAGAGCCTGCCTTGGACAGGAGGCGGCTTACACGTTGGACCAGGATCCAGAATTATTTCAGGATCGTCTTTTTGCTCAGGCCCTCAAGTAGAGTGCTTGACCCAGACTGGCTGCCTCTGGCAGCCCAGGAAGTAGGTGTGTAGCCCACACTGAAAAGCTCCCTTTTGGAAGGACCCACGGATCGGAGATACCAGCCTCACCCGGAGCCAGGCCATGGGAATAGGTGGTCTGGGGAGAAACACGAGGAGTCTCGGGCTCTTGCTCAAGAAGACCTGTGGTAGTGAAAATGGCCGTGCGCCTGGAAGGACCCAAAAGCCTGTGATTCAAGTGGTAAAACCCCTCAGCCAGCTGTGTCCCTCTCCCTAGCTTAACTAGTACTGAGTTTTCATCCTGTGTCTCCAGTGCATGTGAGTGTGGTTAAGCCCTTTGCTCTCTGAAGTGTTTTCTATGCACCGTAGTGAGAGGTTGCCTTAGGAAGAGAGGGAAGCACTTAGTCACAACATAAGGTTTGGTTTGGTTTGGTTTCCCTTGAGAAAGCAAAAGGAACAAGTTTGGGATGGGCAATTGTGAGGCCTCTTCCCACTTTGATGTTCTTGGACTATCTGAATGGCCTGCGCCTACAGGAGTACTCAGAGAGGCAGGGGCTCCCTACCCATGTGTCTGTGGGGCTGCACGAGGCCTGTGTCCGCAGGGCCTGCCCAGTCTTTTCAGGGGCCACGGGCTCCCTCTCCCGCGGCTTTCTGAGTTTTGCACTGAGGCTGATACCTGGCTGGGGTGAGGCTTGGGCTCTACCATCTCCGAGCACTCCCTCCGGCCCACCCTCCTCACTTCTCTGCTGTGGATGGGAGTATTCTTCTTGCCGGGGCCGCCACTGGCTCACGCACTGCCCCTGAGCCGAGGCAGGTCCACTCCAGCGTTCGCAGACCGGCACCCTGAGCGTTCTTGGACATGGACGGCTGGTACAGGCGTTCTCAGTACTCTGGGGACAGCCTTGCCTCTGCCTGGCTGCTGGCACCCGGGACTCCAGTGCCCTGAGGCCATACTTTAACTCAGTAGCTTTCTCCCCCAGATCACTCTTTCCTGCATTCTCTCTGTGTGCCAAGCCCAAGCATTCACGTCCTCACCCCCCATCAACCTCTGTGTGTGGTCACACAGCAGTCTTGATCTCACCCCAGAGTTCTGAGCGGCTTCTGTAGTTGACAAAGCCAGGCACCCAACTGTGCTTTCAGTCGCTCTAGGTCAGTGTAAATGTGGGGACTGATGCTTACACAATTTGAGTATTTTGGCCTCAAATGCATGCTACCTCCTCAGGTCTGTGCGCTTCAAATCCCATGGCCTTTTGCCAGCATTGCAAGATGCGCAGCAGTGGCTCCACGGCCTCCACGTGGCCTCCCTGCCTCCCGCTTCCCTCTGCCACACCATCTCCAAGCCCACCAGACTGAGACCAGCACAGCCGAGGCCCCGGGCACAAACAGTAACTGGGAGATGCTGCAGGCTCAGCACCCGGCATGCACAAGCAGGTGTTGTCCCTAGGGAAGGGATTTAAGGGGAGGGGAAGGTGAGCCACCAGAGTCCTTGAATGAACACAGAGCAGAGCAAAGACGCACATGCATCAGAATGCCTACAGGTGCCCAGACAAGTCTGTTCATCAGTATTGAATGTGAGCATGCGGATGGAACGAGCCATCAGCTTCTCCACTTTCAGGGCTGCTCAGGCAATGCTGACGAACTGACTAAACCCGTGGCCTTAAAAACACCACCCAGGCTGTGATATCCACATTCAACTTTCTTGGTTTCTGGCAGGCACCCTGTATGTTCAGACTTCTATGCCTTCGCCCGTGATATACCTTCAGCCAATAAGGCATTTTTGTCACCTGGAAAAATCCTGTCGCTCTCCAGGGTCACACATTATTGTCACCTCCTCTGTGAAGCCTTCCAGGATCCTCTAAGGCAGTGTTAAAACCATTTGCCGGTTCACAGAGGAGTAGAGAGAAAGTTTTGGGGAGGAAGGTGTCAGAGCTGGAGTGAGAAGTAGAGCGGGGAATGGAATAGCATTTATTCCCCACTGGCCCTTGGGTGTTTGCTCATCATACTGCTAATAGCACTAACCACTCTGAGCGTTGGCTGGCTTTATAATTAACCAGATGTCTACAAATACTTCAACCCTTGCCAGATAGAGAGCCATTAGTTCCTGCCTCCCAGTGGGCTGCTAGTTGTATCTGGAAGTCCCCAGAAGAATGAACTATGGTTAGTGTGACTGCAGTGCTGTTTGAACCCTCTGACTCCAGCTGTCCCTTCTTCCTGTCCTCTGCCCGGGACGTCTTTAGACGCCTTCCAATGCCCTATCAGGGAAGGATGCCAGTAGCTTCCAAAGCCAAAGTCTCTTGATAATCCTGAACTCCTATCTTCTAAGGCAAAAAACCTGAGCTCACTTTACGCAGGTGGTGGGAATGTACCCTCTGGTTCCTGGACACCTGTCTTTGGGCCCATTGAAACCTACAAGCACTGCTTTACCCCTTCTGTACTGGGGACTCACATCCAGCCCACAAGCCCTAGAGGAAAAGTAGACATCATTTCTTTCTGCACTTCTCATTCCATCTCAGACCCACTCTTCAGCAAGACTCTCTTCTCTTCTAGAGAAACAAAGGTCTCATGCACATGGCTGAGTGAGTTTAAGCTGTTAGGAGTCAGCAGGGCGATGATATTTTTAAGTCTAAACCTAACAGAAATGGGTATATATGTATACCAAAGGACATAAATAGGAATGTTCATAACAGCATGATTATAGTAGCTAAGCACTGAGAACAAGCCAAAGCCCATCATCAGTAGAGTGGATAAAGTGTAGCATATCCATACACAGGACTAGTACACAACAATGGAGTGCACCGTCTCTACATGCTGCATTGCAGATGAACCTCACTTAAGTAGGGCTGAGCAAAAGGAGCCAGCCACGAAAGAGAACTTGTTAATAGCATGATTCCCCTTATATAAAGTTGGGGCTTTTTTGGTTTTTTTGTGCGTCTTAAAAAAAAAAAAGATTTATTTATTTATTTATTTATTTGAGAGCGCGCGCACAGAGAGAGGGGAGGGGCAGAAGGAAAGGAAGAGAGAGAATCCCAAGCAGACTCCCTGCTGAGCATGAAGCCACACATGGGGCTCAATCTCACGACCCTGAGATCATGACCTGAGCCAAAATCAAGTATCAGATGTTTCACCAATGGAGCCATCTAGGTGCTGCTAAAGCTGTTTTTGTGTTGTTTTGTTTTGTTTTGAGTAACAACTAGTCAGTGGTGATAGGAATCAGTTTGGTAGTTAACCTCTGGAGAGGAGCGAGCTAGAGGCATCTTCTGGGACTTGGGTCTAGAGGGAACTATGGTGCTGCACATGAACGTTCTGAGTAAGGTTGGGCCTTCTGCTGGGGTAAAGGATCCCAGCACGGTTCAGAAATAGCTTGCATCCTTCGGCTGGACACATATTCTTGCCGTACTCTTCGTTCAGCCTGTGGTGGGGCATTTGCGGTCAATGTGGAGAATGACATTTTTCAGTAGCTTCGTGTCCACTCTGTTCATAGGAAGGAACCTGGTAGTTGACGCTGTAAATATAATTCCAGGAAAAACAATGTGCACTCAGATATGGGCTCTGATAGCTGCAATTCTAGAGCCGAGGAATAAGGGAGCCAGCCGTCATAAACAAGCGAAAGAAAATAGCACTTTCCATCTGGACTGTACCTTCGCAGGGCTGTTTTAGCCATCATCATTCCAAAACAGATTTGAAGCTGTATTTTACCTCATTGCTCTTTATATCTGGCCCAATATTTCTTTTGATAATCCATGCTATGAAGCACTTATAAACAGAGTCCTGGCCTATTTTCAAGGATGGGAGATATGACACACCAATTAACTATAGAAAGGTTTGAATTTAGGATGGTTTTATTTCACAATGCAGAGTGTGTAAGCCATTTCTTCATAGAGCCGGCTACTGCAAATTCTAATAACAGAATCACATTGCTCCCACAGTGGATCGCCCCGGCTGTCAGGAGATTCTCTGCAAACAACAACAACAACAAAAAGCATTAAGCCGCTTCTTCCTAATTATGGCGCACTCTAAATATCTAATTATCGCTGAGAACAAATTGCATGTTGCAGAGATAATATTATGGGGAATCGTTCATCTGTTGGGCTTCTGCTTTTGAATTCCTGAGTCGGTGCGGCAGCTGCTGGAGCAAAAAATTTTGCCACCTGGACACTCCGTTATGATTTCATATTTAAATGCAAAAGCTGCTGAAGAGGGGCTCTATTTGATGGGCTTGGCTTCCTCGGGCATTTTGTACTTAGATGTGCATCACGTGTACAGCTTTTCCAGATTTCCCAGGTAGCTGGGAATAGTGAATAATTGAGCATTTAGAGGGACAGCAATACATGGAAGCAATGGGGATAGAGTAAGACCAATATGGTGACAAGGAAAGCAACTTCTCTAGTAATTTTTCTTTATCAATGCACAAAGGTCTGCAGCTCTTTATGACATTCCTCAGTAACTACATGGGATTTTCTTAATAAATGCTGATCCAAAAAGTACACATTCCTAAAGATTACCTGATAATTACACCTACTGTAATATGCTTAAAGCTAATTAACATTCAGTCTTCACTTTAGAGAATAGAAATTACCAGGTACTTATCCTATAATTACATCTTTGTGCACTCACTATTGTAATCTGTGGCATTAACTGTATAATTAAATGATGAATAGTGACTGTATAAGTAGAGAGTACTTATGTAAAATTTGTGCCTTATCCAAAAAAAATAATAAACAGACTCAAAGAGTCACATCTCATTTTAAATTCCACTGTTCTCATGGAGATTGTATGTCAAGAATTAATAATAATATTGTTAGCTCCTTGGAAGGGGGACAATGATCATACTGCCCCACTGTCAGGAGGATGTCCACTGCAGTTCAGCTCACTTTTAAGGATGAGTTGCACCAAGCAATTCTCACAGCTTTTTTTTCTAGATGCACATCAGATAACAAATACGTAGAAGCTGTCTTAACTAAATATGGCCTGTCTCTAAGCTATTAAATCCAGTAGTTTTGTGTCAGATGCTTTGTGTAAAGAATTCTTTTAAAAAATAGTGTTTTTGTCTGATTTTAAATGCTAATACACAGTCATTGTAGAAAGTTTTTAAAATATTGAAAAAAATTCACAGAAGAAAATAGAAATAACTTACAATACCATATCAATGTTAACTTTTTATTCTTCTAGTCTCTTTTCTAGAAGAATCTTTCCTCTTTCTCTCCATATATGTAATATATATATAATATCATAACCTGCTTTTAAATATCATATCACATATATTTGATATATCAAATATCATAACCTGATTTTTTAAAGCAGTGTATTATGACCATTCTAATGAAGTATTATTTCTCATCATACTGACCATGATCCCATAATATTCTGTAATACTGACGGTCCCTAAATAATTTAACTATTTTTAATGGGCATTTGGGTTATTTCCTGTTTTTCATCCTCAAGTATTACTCCCCTCATCACTGTGTAAGAGTTCTCTGAGAGAATTTTTAAACCTTGTGTCTCCATGAAAGCTCTACACCATCCATTCTAAATAATTGCCTTGGGACAATCTCAGTTCCTGAGTCTACCTCTGGATTCACAGCCTCGTGGAGCCGTGGTGCTTCACAGCCAACGCCGCGCACCCGCAGAGATCAACTTAGTGAACAAATGATCCACCCACTGAAATGAAAAGACTTTGCAGCATACAGGACAAACGCAAGTTCCAACAGGGAATAGTAGTGACAAGATTGTCATCCCTCAGCAGTAGCATAGATACATCAAACTCAAAAAATCCACAAGAAGTTGATACCATATTTTTACCACAGCAAGCAGTAATCCAGGTTCCGATAAGTATCATCAGGCACTCGGGGCAACTTGGTGGCTCAGTCAGTTAAGCGTAGAACGTTTGATTTTGGCTGAGGTCAGGATCCCAGGGTCCTGGGATTGAGCCCCGTGTCAGGCTCCGTGCTCAGCACACAGTCGGCTTTGGGATTCTCTCTCTCCCTCTCCCTCTGCCCCTCCCCCCTTTATGTTCTCTCTCTCAAATAAATAAATAAAATCTTTAAAAAAATGTCATCAAACACCCTAAATTAATGCTGTTGGTTTGAAATGTATTTGTTTTTCAGAGTCCATAGTCTCTCATGGCTCATCTCCCCCCCAATTTCCCTCAACTCCCTTCTCCTCTCCATCTCCCCATGTCCTCCATGTTATATGGACTCTGAAAAATAACCTGAGGGTTTTGAAGGGGCGGGGGGGTGGGAGGTTGGGGAGCCTGCTGGTGGGTATTATGGAGGGCACGCATTGCATGGAGCACTGGGTGTGGTGTAAAACTATGAATTCTGTTACGCTGAAAAGAAATTTTAAAAAATATTTTTCAAAAAAGAAATGTATTTGTTTGTATGTATTGTATTTAACTTGCAAATTTGTTTTCCATTTGTTTGGGTGGTATAGTTTAAGAGCTATAATTATAAAGAGTTACTATGTAATTCAGATTTTCACACGTTTAAGTAACATAATAAAAATAATATAACATGGGGGGTGTTCTATAAGAAGTTTTCTGCTAAGGTGGATCCATACATTTTCTCTATTTGGGTTGTACTGTTCTCAGAGCCACTTCCTTATGCATAGCCTTGAAATAAATGACTTCCTTGGGAAAATTTCCTAGACTCAAAATTACTGTCAAATGTGGTAAACATTCAAAGGCTTTTGATGTTCCTGTCAAATGTAAGTACAGATTCTTCAAGTTACTTTTTCTCCCTTTAGTTTCACCTTTATTTTTAATATTTTCCATAGTAGTCCATTCATTTGGGTTTGCCTAATACTTGTTGAGTGCTTACTCTGCGTAGGCATCACGCCTGCCATTGGGCCTTTCAAGACGTGAAGGGCTCTGCCCTGAAGGAGCTCACCTACTAATAGGAAGGCAATGACATAAGACAGCAGTTCTCACATATTCGTTTTCACCTTTAAAAATGATTGAGGACCCAAAGAGCTTTTGTTTTTATGGGTTATATTACTGCTATTTACTATGTTAGAAAATGGATAAATTTGCCAATGCCTTAATTCTTATTTTAACTTCAAAGCTTATATTTTATCACTGGTCACACATATGGTCCCTTGTTTTTCCTTAAAGTAACAGCCTTTACTTGGTTCATCTTTGAGAAAATGTCTGCCATATACCCAAGTCTGAATAACTGTAATTGGTCAGTTCTTTGTTTAAGAACAAATGGTGTCCCATTAAAAAAAGGGGGAGGAGGGAGCAGCTAGTTCAGCTGGCAATTCCAGCTGTCACGTGAGTGCTTTCCTTGAGACACCTGTCACACGCTGGTCCACAGCAAGAGTGCTTCTGTGTGCTTCCCATGTCATCACACAAAATACTTAAAAGATATGTCTATGACAGTCAAGTCTTCATGGATTAAAACATTCTTAGGCAAAACTGGTATTATTTTTGCTGGGAGTATGTAGCCGATGGAAAATATCTGGCTGCTCCTGACTTTTGGTGGCATTGCCCAGATTCATACTGAAACTCCTGCCATTTTTGCCCGCCATACCATTTGCACCATGACACAACAAAAAAGGGCAAATAATGCCTAGTGATTTTGGCAAGTGATGGCTTAACATTATGAAAATCATTTTGACCTCGTGACAGCCCTGAAAGAACCTCAAGGTCCCCCAGGGTTTGAGGAGCTTACTTTGAGAATCTCAGCTATGGAGTAGGGTTATTCTGTGCTGGGTACATGCACAGTCTACTGTGACAGCACAAGAAAAGGAGGGCCTGCGTCTGCAGGGAAATCAGGGAAGTGTTGATCAAGCTGAAGGAGATACCATTAAAAGTCAAAAGCCCAGGATCCCACATTTGCCTCCCATTGCTGCTTCATCTCTTAATCTCTTCACATTAAACTTCTCTGAAGAATTTACTATGCACCCTGATCCCATCTCCCTACCTTCTACCCATGTCCACTCCAACCTGCCCCATCCTGCACCAAAACAGTCTTGCCCTTCTTTCTTAAAATGCTCTCCTGCCCTGAATTCACTTATATAATATTCTCCTGGGTTCCCTCTTTCTTTTTTTTCCCCTAAGATTTATTTTATTTATTTGATGCAGAAAGAGAAAGAGAGAGGGCACAAGCAGGGGGAGTGGCAGAGGGAGAGGGAGAAGCAGACTCTCTGCTGAGCAGAGCCTGACACAGGGCTCAACCCAGGACTCCAGAATCATCGCCTGAGTCCAAAGGATACTTAACTGACTGAGCCACCCAGGCGCCCTTCCTTTTATCTTTATATCTATCCAGTTTTGCCTTCTTTGGGGGCTCATATGCCTCTGCCCAGCCATTGAAAGTTGACGTTACTTAAGACTCAATTCTAGACCCTGATCTCCTACCACTCTGGATTTTCTCTAAGCACTCCCAGCCAAACCCAAGTCTTCAGTTACAGTTTCTCAAAAATTTTAGCTCCAACGGGATTTGTCTCAACCCTTCCTACTTAAAGTGTGGTCTGTAGATCAGCAGCATTGGCATCACCTGTGAACATGTTAAAAATGCAGAATCATGAACTCCATCCCAGGCATACTGAATTAGAATCTGCATTTTAACCAGATCCCAGGGTGACTGTGGGTATATTCAAGTTCAAGATGCCGTGTTTCAAGAAACAGGCCCAGAGGTCAAACTAATTCCCTGGCATATCCTCTTGGCTATCTCAAAGACACCTCAAACTCAGCATGCTCAAAATAGAACTCAATTTTTTTTCAGCATATCTAGTTCTTTATCCACTTTACCTTCCTTACTTAAACAAATGGCATTGCCAAATATTGTATCACGCAAATGGGAAACCTTCATCTATGTTATCCTCTTATTCAATTTATCACCAAGTTCTCCATCTCTCACATCTGTCCCCTTCTCTCCATTTTCCTCCTCACTGACACCATCCTTGCCCAGGTGTCCCTTCTCTGTTACCTGGGCATTTCTCGATATCCTCCTTAACCAATTCTCCTGCTTTGAATCTCACCACCCCTAGTCGATTTTCCACAGTAGTTTGTGAAAAAGAGTAATCTTTGGATTCACATATTGGCTTTCATCATCATCTTGCTTAAAACATCCCAATGACTTTCCATTGCTCTTGTGATAAATATGAAAATCCACAATATGGTCATGTGAGATCTGTCCCTACCTGACCCCGCCCCAAGACTTGTTCTGGGCCAAGTTCCTTGAGATTCCTGTTCCCTCACACCTGGCTCTCTTGCCACCAACATAATTTATCTAGTGAACTCCTGTTCTCCCTTAGGTCTTAGCTCAATCATCTCTTCCTCAGGGAACCTTCTTCTCTGGCCTCCTTAATTGAATCTATTCCTCTTATTCTGTGATCTCAGTATACCACTTATTTGCCTACATATTTGTCACAGTTGTAACTCAAGATTCATTTTTTGTAATTCTTTGATTAATATCTGACTCCTTCATGAGACTGCCCGCTCCATTAGGGCAGAAACCACACGTGTTCTCTCCTGTTATTGTAACCTAGCTCTTGCCTGGCAGACAATCAGCAAGGCTTACACGTCCTTACCTCTCTTCCTTTGTTCGTAAGTAATTCTGTCATGCCGAGTTCCTTTCTTCCTTGTCGTCAGATAGCCAAATAATACCTGTCTTTCAGATTAGACTACAGTGACATCTCCTGTATGTGGCCTTCACAGCAGAAGTGCTCTTCAGATCCTCCAATATGGTACTTATCACCTTCTACAATAATTAATATGCATTTTTCTCTCTCTGTATTAATTAGTGTAAGTAACCACCAGTCACTGTAAAGATAAATAGAAGTTTAATTTTCACTCACATCCAGTTCAGTGGACCGACTGAAGCAGTTCTCCAACGAGTAGCTTGGGGATTGGGTTTCCTTCCTGATCTCATGCTCTTTCCTAGCATATGGCTTTCTCCACATACCTTACCTCAGTGAATGGCATATACTGTCACAGGACATGGACATGGCTCAGTCTCTTATGTCCTAGCCCAGAAATGGCATGTTACTTCTACTAGAACTAGTAATCTGACCCCTCCTAAATGGATAGGAAAATGGAATAGATTCTTCCCATATGCCAGCAAAGTGCATAGTATCAGGAGAGAAAACTAGTCATCTCAACCAAGCCAGGAACTCCTCAAAGAGGACAAGATCTAAGTCTGAGTCACCTTTACAAAACAAGGATGTATTTGCCATTTCACAGGTTTAGCAATTAATCCAAATTACTGGGGCAGTAAATAATTGATGATTTCAAAAAACAAAAATGAAGAGGGAGACAAAACCAGCAAGAAGTAGAGTAGCAGATATGGAACAAAACTAGCAGATATTTCTTTCATAACCCAACACTATTCATTTCCAGCGCTGACACCCATTTGGGCGGTGCTAACTAACTTGGTCAACAACCTGAGTCCCTCTTCCCAGCCAAAACAGTCAGTTTTTGATGAAACATTGTGACTTCCTGTGCTGTGATGATATAAATGAAAAATTTCAGAATAACATTATGTGCACAAGGGGCTTTACCTATGCCACCATATGGTGATTCTTTCAACAATTCTGCAATGTAGTAATTCCTATCTCAGAGCTGATGTGTCTTGTTCCAGACCACACAGCTCACAATTAACTGTCTCAGGAGATGGGCTCAGATGCATCTGACTCAAAAACCTACATACTTACCCACGATGTCACACTGCAGAGTTTATTAAACAGCCGAATATTTATCAACCTCGAGAATGAGTACATATAAGTCGTAGAATTAATCAGCCCATTGTAATCCCCATGACCTAACTTGGATAATACTCCAAGGGATCACTTGTAGAATTTTGCCAAGACTGTAGGTGCATTCTAAGGAATATTAAGTGTCTGTGTTGAACTAACTTACATAGTCTAAAGCCAAGGTGATATTATCGTAATTGGTCAGTGTTGTTTGGCATAATATGTTTCTGGTGTGTGTGGAGGGCAGGGAGTTTCCAGAGGAGACAATGTGTCTTGTGGAACATGTGGCCCCAAAGTGTCTTGTCTTTTTTCCCTCTGATATATACAACCCGTCTGTGTTTGCAGAAGTAAGACTAGCTTTTGGCTTTCTGCTTGGTTTTATGTACAATCAAAACAGTGAATCATGAAAGTGTTCCTCACAGGAAGGCCAGAGAAGCCCGCTCAGCCCTTCTATCACTGTTTCTCACCCCTATCGCTAGAAGTTGCAGCCTTGAAAATACACCAGGAAGAGCGGCAGTGTGTGTAGTGTGAAGAATGTGGGACCTATGAAGTACAGACTGGGAAGCTGAGGGATTCCATTTTTCCCCAGCTATAATGCAGTTAATTTTTAAAGCTATTTATTGAACACAAAGACATCTGATTGAGCACTTGGGAGTATGAATCTTTCTCTGTCACCCTCATTCACCACCTATTTTCATGGTATCTTTGTTAAAATGTGCAGTAATGGTACTGTATAAAGGGCCTTTGTGGGACTCACAGTGCCTATAAAATAAGATTTTTTTTCTGTGATCATCTTTTGAAAGTTGCTGTTTCTTGTTATATCACATTATTTTTTTTTCCAGGTACACTAGGTTTACCTGCTACAGGAAAAGATTATTTAAAGAAACATACACTTTTTATTTTCTTTAATAACTTGTGTTATGATATGTTTGATAGTTCACGAAGGACACTGTCAGGTTTGGAGAAGGAGCCAATAAACTTTTGGTGCTAAGAAATATAGCCCCATAATATGCCTACTCATATACAGAGATATTTTATCAGCTTCATGGTACCTTTTAGTATCGGACACCTTTGGTTTACAGATTTGCTCAATGGCCTATTTGCCTCTGTGTCAAATTAGTGTTGAAGGAGGTTTCTGATGAGAATATTCAGTTTGGATATTAGATTTATGGTTTTCAATGTGGAAATAGTCCAGTTTATCTCAGATGGCACTCTCTGCTGATGCCAGCTGGGGACTCGTGAAATGCCAGAGAAACTCTTGTTTGGCTTTAAAGGTATAAATCAAGGTGTGTGGGCCCGAGAGCACCTCCAGCCATGGTGTTAATAGCTGCTTTCTTTGATAAAATGTGTTCTATCTTCCCTGGGTAAAAATGAAAAAAAAAAGAATAAATCATATATGTTCATCGTATTTTAAACATATTCTTTTAATGGTAAATGAAATCCTGCATTATGGAAATGCCATCATCATTATATTAAAAATATGGGCAGCCAGGGAAGAGAACTGGGAGAAGGACATTCATGGAAGGGGAAATTCAAGTCACGAAGCAAAGAATGTAAAGTCTAGTGTCCTGGAAGCCAGGGCCAGAGGGAAGTCCGGCTGTTAACTTTAAACTGCCTGAGCCTGTGATCTTCATCCAAGAACAGAACCGGGACCGGGCTTGAGGGCTTTGTCTTTCTCTTTTGAAATGCAGAGTTTGCCAAATAAATGAAAGGATACATAACTATTTTCACGCAGAATCTTTCCTGTGGACAATATATTAAATTAAATTGTACACAGAACTATGCCATGTTTGGAGCAAATGACTGAGTTTCAGAGTGAATTGTCATGGATCTGTCAGTCATTCCTCCATGCTTGGATCCGTTGATTAGATACTAATTCCTCAATTTCTTCCGTTTCAAATGCATCTTCTCCAAGTACTACAACTCACTTAGCTCCTTATAGAGAATTTTTGTCCTCAAAATGGACAGGAACTTTCAAATGTCTTAAGAAATGATAGCTTCAGTTTTCTTTTATTTTGGCAATCTGGATGAGATTCATTTAACTTGGCCAGGTAAGCAAGTAAAAAAAAAAATTTTTTTCTTAGTAAAACATACTGTTGTGTTACATTGATCAGATAATTTTATGTATTCTAAAGGTGCTACAGTTTAAATGGGAGTTCATTATTATTCCTTATTATCAGTTCAGCTCATCAGCTTATTACAAAGATGTGGTGCAGATGCCCACACCTTTACTGACTAGATGACAGAGGCAGGACAGGAAAAACAGCTCCATCCTTATGTGGGTGACAGCAAAACCCTGTGAACAGAGGCTCGTGTGGCTGTGAATAGGAACGTGTATACCTAGTCTCTTGAAATGCTATCAAATACTTTTTTTCTTTTCTTCTGCTATATATTCGCAGCTTATTCTAGAATCAGGGCACGTGACACTTTTTCTTCTCTCTGAAGCATATTTTTCAACCTTCAAGACATTGTAACGGTAGTTTTCATTAATGTAAAATTTTATGGCTTTTTTTTTCTTTAAAGAAACCTGCCAGCTAAGGCAAACACAGCCATTGACCATTCCCTCCTGCAAGAGTAGGGCGGAGTGTCACATAAGGGATTGTTTACCCAATAAAAGGAAATTTGTAGTTTCCAAAAGTATGATGTAGAAATTCACTAATTTCTCCTCAAATTATTTACATTTAGTAATACATTTTCTGTTCTATCTAGCCACCAGAAATTTCAACATGTACAGAAACTATTAAAAACTTTTATGGGACACAGAGTCATTCAAAGTAATACTGCTTTTCTTTTCTTACTGCCTTATAATAAGAATAGTGGATTCTAGGCTAGCAATGTTTCACGCTGATAATATATATCTTGTCAGACTAAGAACTCTTTGAAAGCAGGCATAGCAAGTATATAATTTAAACTATACTGTGTGCTTATTTGGGGAGGAAACAGATGGAGATTACAGAGGACTTAAAGCCCCCTCATGCCACCCATATTAATAAGTCATAGCACTGCATATTATACAACGGATGTGAAGTCTGATAGAAATCTTTCATCATCAGGGAGTATTTAGATAAAGGAAATTCAGACAACTGGGAAAGAAGAGGGATTGAGTTGTTTCATAAGCCTGCTTGTGCCCTTGTGCTTGTAATTGTAACTCTAATTATATTTGTACTATATTATAATTAAGTGATCTAATTAAATATTCCATATACTGATAAAATGTTCACTCAAAAATGGTTCCTATTAAAATTAATGCTTTAGAAACACTTAAGACAAGTTTCTTTAAAAAATTGCTGTTAGATATGTGGACAGGTATGACATGGAAACCAAGAGAGAAAAGGGTTTCAGGAAGAATATGCTTGCTCATGTCAAATGCTTGAAGAATAGAAGAATAAAGAATATGGAAAGATTTGGATTTGTCAACTCAGGAGCCATTGCTGACCATGCAATTTAGAGTTTCATTATATGGGTTAGAGCAAAAGCTGAATTTGAAGATGATAAGCATGAAATGGCGGGACAAGGGCCTAGGACGTGGAGACTGTGATTATGGGGATCATTCAGCAACCAAATGAAGTGAGGGAAAAAGAAGGTACAGAGAAAATGACAGTCTACACCTGGGAAGGAGTTCATTAAAGGGTTGGTGCTGAAGAAAAGAGCAAACTTTTGGCTTTGCAAACTTTGTGCCTTCTAGCAATATATTTAACTCCTTGTGAAACTATGTATTCTATCCCTTCTATAAAACTGAAATAATGACACCTAATTAAAAGATTCTTGGGTAGGGGTGCCTGGGTGGCTCAGTGGGTTAAGCATCTGCCTTCAGCTCAGGTCATGATCCCAGGGTCCTGCATGGAGCTCCCTGCTCAGTGAGAAGTCTACTTCTCCCTCTCCCTCTGCCCCTACCCAGTTATGTGTGCCCACTCTCTCTCTCCCTCCCTCCCTCCCTCAAGTTAAAAAAAAAAAAAGACCATTGGGTGTATAAATTCAATATGATTGTATAGCAGCATTTTTTTCTTCTTTATATTTCAACTTTCTTCTTGGAAGGGTGAATCTTGTCCAATTGGAAGACTGCGCTCTGCTGAGCATATTGAAGGATTAGCATAAGCACTTTGGGAGCAGGCCTGAGGGAAGCTGAGTTGCCTTGCATTTAGAGCACAGAGATCTGGCTGCTCCCACAGGAGATTCAAGGCAGGGGCTGGGCAGATGGGAATGCAGGTGGGAAGGGAAGGCCAGCCATGGGACAGGCAGCTGGCATGGTTTGAAATATGACTCCTTCCTTAGGAACCCCTTCCAAAAATAATATGTGTAATGTCTATTGGACTCACAAATGCTTGGTGTGGATATTTTTATAGTGTTAACCAAATAAGGACTTTTGTTTCATGCCTGGGTCAATAAGACAAAGGAAATTTCTCAAGGAAGCCAGAAGATCAAAAGCTTCTGCACAGCAAAGGAGACAGTCAACAAAACAAAGAGGCAGCCCACAGAATGGGAGAAGATATTTGCAAATGACAGTACAGACAAAAGGTTGATATCCAGGATCTATAAAGAACTTCTCAAACTCAACACATGCAAAACAGATAATCAGATCAAAAAATGGGCAGAAGATATGAACAGACACTTCTCCAATGAAGACATACAAATGGCTATCAGACACATGAAAAAATGTTCATCATCACTAGGCATCAGGGAGATT
>PISX010013822.1:0-54983 GCA_004024625.1 Mellivora capensis | reverse complement strand
GGGCTGGGGGCTGGTGGCTGGGGGCTGGGGGCTAGGGGCTGGGGGCTGGGGGCTGCAGGGTGGGGCTGGGGTGGGGGCTGGGGGCTGCAACTGGGCAGCTGAGGCTGAGGCTGAGGCTGGGGCAGTGCTTGACACAGGGCAGGGGAAGGGCTGGTGTCAGATGGTGGGAGTGGGGCGGTTGCTGGGAGCAGGGCTGGGGAGGATCTGGGGGCTGTGGAGACAAGGCACCACAGAAAATTGAAACTGTGGGCACATTAACACTCAATAATGTTTTACTAGAGGAACAAGTCCACAGCAAGTAAAGTTTTCTGACAAATAACTTATTAATTAGTGCAGCATTCCGGATGGGAACAAAGCAAGGCCTGGACTGGAGTGGACCTTCAAATATTCCTTATCAATTTAATCATAAAGTTAAAATTTTAATTATTTCTGCGTTATGACTCTTCAAAAATCCAAAAGGAAGTAGTTTATTAAGTCAATTTCAAAGTAAAAAGTAGCAAAAAGTTTTTAAATGCCGGTTTGCCTTTGACTATCTAAAGCCAAAAAAAAATAGTTTAAGCAATCTCTAAAAAAGAAATTGAAAACTTTAAGGAATTTTAAGGAACCCAAAAATGAAAACTCCTTTAACGTAACTGAATTCTACAAATAAGCTCCCAAAAACATTCCCACAATAGTCACTTAAAGGTTAAAACTAAAACTAGCAAACCACATAATCAAACTATAAGACTGACATCCAAGAAATAAATATAAATCAAAATCCGACCCCAGCATTAGCCACGGGGTAGGTGTTCCTCTTGAGAAAGGCAGGGATTCCTCTTCTGCCACCTGTTGGCCAACGATCATCTGTGATCCATTCTGGTTCTTGCCAGGACTCACCACCATGTTCACACCTGGCAAGCATGGAGCACTGCCCCTGGCCACATTGCAGAAGAGCAAAGGCCCCGGGGGAGGGTGGGTAGACTAGCCATAGGCCATGGCACCAGTGCAGAGAAATGGGGGTTAGGTTCAGCCCAGAGCCAAATAGCCAGCACTGCAAGAGGCAGTGTTGGAGGGGAGGGAGCAAATTAGAGGGGAGGGAGCAAGTGAGAGGGGAGGGAAGTGGTAAAGGCAAGTGTCCTTGGAAAGACCTTGGGTACCACCCACTGGGAGACGTACAAACATGGCTCCTCTGCTTCCTTCTGACTGGCTGAATAAAGACGGCAGTGAGGTGCTATGCTAACTCACACAGACTAATTCCATCCTCCAGTAATTGGCTATGCCCAATATTACCACCCTTTCTGATTGGGTGGGTCATGCGGCAATCCAACATTGTCCATCCCACCTTTCTCCCACTTTTCGCGGCAAACACGACAACGCCCGCCATCTTTAACAATGCGGCAGGCCCACCTGGTGCAAAGCCCGCCAAGAATGTACCGGGCAAAAATCCCCGCCATAACGTCCACGTGACAAACTGCCATGATAACCAAATGACAGGTCTGCCATATTGCTCCTGTGGCAAAACCTGTCAGAAAATGCATACAGCAAAGATAAGAGCCCGCCATGTTTTACACTGCGGCAAGTACTCCAGCCGCCATCTTATACTATGTAACAGAATATTTGCACCGCCATGCTGTGCACTAGAACAAAGACACCACCATGATGTGGCCTTCCCGCCACATGAACACTGCGGCAAAATTGGGTCCGCCATTTTGAACACTCTAACAAAGCAGAGAGCCATGCTGAGCAATGCCGAAAACCCAAAGTCGCCATTTTGAGCCGTGTGCCTAAGTGTTCTCCCTATCATTTTCAACTAGCCTCTTGTAACATGACACAAGACCATCCTATTTTTCTACTTCATGATACCACAGTTCATGCAAAGCTCCTAACAAGCCCCAAATCAGCTCACTCAAAACATTTAGCTAATGCAACACATATAGCTGCCTCTGCCTGTCCCGCTATCCATCTTAGCTCCCTAATTTATAGTTGGCACAAACAACCAGCCCCCAGCAGACCCGCTAAAGTGGCCGCCATCTTTCCTCCCCAGCCTAACTAACACATTAGCCTAACTGCAAAGTCATCTCCCAGCCAAAGCCGCAGGTCCACTCACACAACACCAAACGTTTAGCAGCATAAATTTGTAGACATTCCAGATAGCACAACCAACACTTCCATCCATAAAAGGCCCCGATGGGCAATGAGAAAAAAAAAAATCTAAACAGGTATCCGCAGCCCCGATGGGCAAGGAAAAAAAAAATTAAGGCAGGTATCCGAGGCCCCGATGGGCAATGGAAAAAAAAAAAAAAAAAGAATTAAAAGGCAGGTATCCACTGCCCCGTTGGGCAAAAATAATAATAATGACAATAATAATAATAATGAAACCCGGTATCCGCAGCCCCGATGGGCAAAATATAGAATAGAGAAGAAAAAAGAAAACTAAAATCATTCCAGTGAAAAATTCCCTTAAAATTGAAAATTGCCTCAAAATATCCCAAATATCTGAAAAATAGGGAGGAAGTGTCAAGAAACACTAGAAGGAAGTTTAGAATTATTAAAATATCTTATGGAATCTTGGTGAATTTTCTTAAAGAAATACGCCATAAGAGGTGGTTGGGGCTGGAAAATGTTCCAGAAAGAACCACACGGGCAAAGATAGTCACCGTTAGCGAGCTTCCAAACCGGGAAAGGAAGAAATATGGCGGCAGCAGCAAATTTCAGTGCTTTAAGAAGTGAGGGGGAGGGGACCTGAGGGCGGAGGGAGTAGAAGAGGAGTGGCTTAGAAGATTGAAAGCCAGACATCTTTGTGGTTTAACTGGTTCAAAATTTAACCAGTAACAAGAAAAAGGGAACTTTCAAGAAAACAGCAACATATTAGGAAGAACACTAGACTGGAAGTAGGCTTAATTTCTTGACCACAAATTCAATGGGTTTTCAATGGGTTCTTATCTATAAAATAGGGACGTTGAGTAAATCAAATTAGGCAACTGTTGCTAAAATTCTCCACAAACAGCATCGCAAATGAAAGGGTTTTAGTTTAGTTTGGTTTTGAAATGGGAAGAAGGGGGAGGTAAAGCTTTGATATGTTGATAAAGAATCCCAATACCTCTTTCAGCCAGAGTTTATAACTCGCCACCAAACCTTTTAACCAAGGAAGCTAGAAAGGGCACTACATTAAGGTTAGATCCCTCTCCAAAGGACGTTCTCTTCCATTATCTAATGAGATAGTGCCCGTTTATTCCTATGTTTTTTACAGATAATGAAGCTGTTACGTGATATGCATGAGGTCACACCCCATGATTTTGAGACAGCGTATTTTCTACTCCAGCGTTCTGCCTTTGTATGGCCCCGGTCATAGGTTCAGATACCAAAAAAAAAAGTATCTGATTTGTCATTCCAAATGAGGGAAATTGTGTTGTACAAGTGGTACCTTTGAGAAGACAATGCTAAACACAAAGAGAATCTAGTAACAGAATTTCAGTCTGAAAGATAATTTTCCGCAAGAGCCTTCCTGAAAAATTAAACTACAGAGCAAAAGCCTACAAACAAGACCTGTTACGCTTCCTAGATTTGGGGAAGGAAATGGGATTATAATTCTGAATGTCTTTAAGATCTCACATAATTTAAGTTTTCACAAGTTTCTAACGAAAGAAATAGGGGGAAGGGAGTCTTATTGTATAGGTTGATAAGTTGAGATTGAGGGATATTGATTTTTTTTTTTTTGCTTTTGTTTTAAAAGCTAGTAACAGCATTAGGATCCCAGAGTAGAGGTCCTTGGACTCATACCTTTTGTTGCACTTTAGTGAAATAATTATGTTGATAAGATTGCCCTGTGTATTAGATCTCTCTAGTGAGAATTGTGCAATTTGTGTGGAGTTCTAAATCACCATAATGATCATGGTATATTTCAAAAATAATCATACCTGTAAAAGTAAGTCTCTACAACCACTTTGATATCACTCAGTTATCAGAGAAAAACAATGATTATATGAGTACTATTCCCTTAACACCTGGGCTTTCTTAACACCTGGACTCACCAGTAGGACTTAAAAATCAAGCCAACTACCATCAGCAGCAACACCATCAGGTCACCTGAACTAATCTTAAACTCCTTTTCTACTGACCATGAAATAATAGTATCACCAAGAATCTGAACACCCCCTCAATAGAATTTAATGTGTTTCAGTTTATAGTGTTTTTAGCATAGGTTACCAATTACAGGGTAACTAGGCCTGCCTAATATGGCTCTGTCCAATAGAATTTTCTACAATTGTGGTAATGTTCTATACTTTCTAGACCTTGGGTTAAAGAAATTTTTCTTAAATAAGACTCAGATCATCAATTACAAAAGATTGATAAATTTGACTTTTTAAAATTAAAATGTTTTGTTTCACAAAAACACCTTAAAAGGTAAAAGACAAGCTATCAACTGGTTGTCCCAGAGTTCTGCAGCCAGGCTCTGGTTCCTGAAGAGCAGCCAAGCTAGCAGATTACTCCCATCGGCTCTCACAGTAATTTCTTTCATGGGATTGGGTGAGATTAGGCCACCAAAATGGTGATGACATGCTGATTCTAGGTGACTCTCGTTCACATCAGACACAGGACATTTTCAGGCTCTAAACTACTAAGATCTACAGCCGACACAAGCTAAAAGAACTGCAGAAGCAAGAAATCTATATTCTTCTGATACAAAAGTTTCTGAAGAGTCATTGCATTGGAAGTTATAACAGTGTTGCTACCTTTTCTTATAATGGAAAGTATAAAATCAGCCAGGTATAGTGCATTGACAATAAAGAACTTGAAGAAATGGTTTCTGGGCCTGAAAAGGAAGGGGTGGTACATGGCTGTTATGAAGAATTTTCGCATAAACTGTTGAATTTAAAAAAATCTGTAACTACCTCTTTCTACCCATTATTCTAAATCTTCATTGTTAAATTACTATACTTCACATGGGCCCATGAATTTTAGAATATATTTTAACTGAATTACTTACATAGAAAGCTCTCCTCCAAATTTTTGCCTAAAATCGTGCATGCCTTGGAGAAGCCCTTTTTTCTCCTGTCCTTTATCACCTTTGGGCTTGAAATATTCCTCCCCCTCCCCTACCCTCAGACCTCAGTCCTTTACTTCACATTCTTCCCTTTGCCTTTACTACTACTACTTGGCTTTTTCCTGAGGCTATACCCTAGCTTTGTCCACATCTTCTACTTTGGGCTCCCAAATGCATGGAATACAACAGGAATTATATGAGAGGAAGGAATCAAGACCTCTTTCTAAAAGATTCCAATTATTCTACTTCTAGGCTTGTCATTTAGTTAACCTGTGCTTCCTCTACCTTGCTCAACTAGTTCAAAAAAAGGCAAGAACTACCTGACTTAGCCGGCAGATGGCAGCATGAAATTATCAAAGAAATGCTGAGCCAGACTGTAGAAAAGGAGCCAAAGTCTTACACTAACCCCAACTAAGGTATGAGTTGAAAGGGGAAATACCCTATTCATACCAATTCAGTAGCAGAAGAAAGAGCAAAAGAAAAATACTCACATCCCCCTAATTCCAACAGTCCCTCTGAGTGGGAGTTTGTCCTTGGCTTCAATGCAGTGCCACTTAAAGAAGACTTTCATAAAGTGTTCAGAGTCAAATTAGTGGATTGGTGGGGGCCTTAAAGCCATTATTAGTAAAAAAAAAAAAAAAAAAAAAAAAACAGTTAAAGAAACTAGGACATATTATGAACATGAGTATACTTGGGGAAGAGCTCATTACAATTCATAAGGACTGTCTACAGTGGGAGAAAAATGATAAGCTTTGTTGTGTGTAGCTTTATATAAATAAGGATGTCTGAATACTCTGAGCTGTCCAAAGATGGAACGAACTACCCCCAAAACTGGTAAAATGCCAATCTCTGAAGGTAGGAAAGCCAAAGATGGATGAGAAGAATCCTCAGAGAGAAAAGTTGGGCCCCATGCCCTGTAAGGATCTTCTAACTAGCTCAAGATCTTGTATATGGGATCTTACCCCTTCTATTTTTGTAAGGTTGTAATTAGTGATTACTACCATCACATAATAAGTGATCACTATGATTACATAGTAATAAGTGATTCTTATGATTAATTGAAGGCCAAAAATTTAGATAACCTAGATGAAATGGACGAATTTCAAGGAACACACAAACTACCAAATTTGCCTCAAGAAGAAATAATAAATTTAAACAAACCTATAATCAAGTGAGGAGATTGAGTCAGTAATGAAAAACCTCCCAACAAAGAAAAATCCAGGACCAGAGGGCTTCACTGGTAAATCTGCCAAAAGTCTAAGGAAAAGTTAACACCAATCATTCTCAAACTTTGCCAAAAAACAAGAATGGGAAACACCTCCCAACTCATTCTATGACACCAAAACCAGATGAAGAGGCCACAAAAAAGGAAATCTACAGGCCAATATTTTTTATGTACACAGATGTAGAAATTCTCAGCAAAATATTAACATCAAATCCAGCACCATATAAAACATTTATACACCAAGACCAATTGGAATTTATCCCAGGAATGCAAGAGTACTTCAACATCTGAATATCATAATCATCTTTTTTTATTATTTTTTTTTAGATTTTACTTATTTGTTTGTCAGGGAAAGAGAGCATGTGCAAGCAGGGGGAGCGGCAGAGGGACAAGCAGGCTCCTAGCTGAGCAAGAAGCCCAATGTAGGACTCTATCCCAGGACCATGAGATCATGAGGTGAGCCGAGGGCAGATGCTTAACTGACTGAGCCACCTAGGTGTCCCTGAATATCATGATCCTCATAATTGATATAGAAAAAGCATTTGATAAAATCCAACATTTTATCATCATAAGAACAGTCACAGGCTATAAATAGAAGGGAACTTCCTAAATATGGTATAGGCATTTTTTTTGTTTTGTTTTGTTTTAATTAAAAAGCCCAC
This sequence comes from Mellivora capensis, assembly GCA_004024625.1. NCBI lineage: Eukaryota > Metazoa > Chordata > Mammalia > Carnivora > Mustelidae > Mellivora > Mellivora capensis. The sequence goes on along the minus strand of PISX010013822.1, from coordinate 48,073 downwards.
AGCTAATCACTCAATAGTAGAATTTTGGAAGTTTTCCCCCTAAAACCAAGAACAAGAATGCCTGCTTTCAGCATTGTCCTAGAAGATCTAACCCAATCAATTAGGCAAAAAAAAGATATAAAAGACATCCAAATTGGAAAAGTAGAAGTAAAATTATTTCTATTCATAGATGACATGATGATATATATATATATATGTATATAATCTTAAAACAATCAATAATATTATTAGTGCTAATAAATGAATTCAGCAATGATACAGGCTACCAAATCAGCTGTATTTCTATACATTAGCAATGAACAATTTGAAAAGGAAATTAAAAATATTGTGCATAGTAGCCAAAAGATGGAAACAACCTAAATGTCCACCAACTGATAAATGGGTAAACAAAATGTGTATAGCCATACAATGGAATATTACAGAACAATAAAAAGAACAAAGTACTGAGATATGCTATAGGGTAGATGAACCTCAAAAACATTATACTAATTCAAAGAAGGCACACACAAAAGGCCACATATCACAAGATTCTATTTATATGAAATATCCAGACAATGCAAATCCAGAGTCAGAAAGGAGATTCATGGTTGCTCGGGGCTGATGGGAGTGAGGGAAACGGACTGCTGCTTAATGGAAGAAGTTCCCTTTTAAGGTCATGAAAATGACCTTAAATCTGGAACTAGATATTGGACATGGTTGTACAACATTCAAATGTACTAAATGTCACTGAATGGTAGACTTTAAAATGGTTCATATGGTAAATTTTATGGTATGTGTATTTTATAACAATTTAAAGAAGAAAATGTTGGCAAAATGGGGGAGGTCGTGGACATATTGGGGCCCTGACCTACCATTTGAATAGTTTGATTACCCTGATAGAGAGAAGTCCAGCAGCTTCCAGCCATTCCAGCTACCCCAGCTAAGGTACCAAACCAGTGACCAAAAACTATCATGGGTTTTCCAATCACAGCCAAGCTCCTGGCTGAAAGAAGCTGCATGAGTGACTCCAGACAGTGCCACATTAATCAGAACTGCCCAGTTGAGCCTAGCCAATTCACAGAATCATGAGAAATAATGAATTGTTGATGTTATAAGCCCAAAAAAGTAAAAAAATAATGTAGCCCCGGGTGATTTGACAGCACATTAAAGTTTACTTCTCCAAAAAGGTGAAATAGGAACAGACTGTAGCTCACCTCTTAAAAAGGAATTCAACAAGGAAGCATAACTTGAATAAAATAATCCACCAGAAATTGACCTGGTCCCATTTCTGAACAGCATAGGCAATCAGTGGTAAAATAGGGATGGCCATACTTGCCACTCAGAGCCATGTACTGTTTCTTTCTTATCACCTCTCAGATTAATTCTATCCAAGTTGGGATATTTGGCTGTTCACATGGTTAATTTTGTTGTTGATACATACCAACCTAATAGGCTAATACCTAGGTCAGTTGTTCTCAAAAGAGTGATAGATCCAGCAAACCAGCAGCATCAGAATTATTTCAAGTTGTTTGTGTTGGGTTCCTTTCTCTGCAGTGATAATAATTACCACCATATATTGAACACATATAAAAAAGCAAAAGCTTTAAATATATTATTACACTTAATGCTTACAAAATGTATTATAAGTAGTCTTCATCATACAGATGCATAAATCAGTCTCAGAGATCTAAGATGATCTGCCCAGGATCACACAAACTAGAAATGGAGAATACTGACATTTGAAACTGATCTGTCACTGAATGCTAGAAATATGTTTATTTAAAGATAGGATTTTAAATGGATGGGGAACTCCAAAATCTAGAGTCCTAGAAAGTAGGAGAGAGGAGCCCCAATCCACTATAGTGACATAATCACCATGCTGTATTTAGATCCTGAGAACTTTTATAACTCAAAGTCTGTACCCTTAGACTAGCATCTCCCCATTTCCCCCACCACACCCCCTGGCAACTGCCATTCTACTCTCTGCTTCAAAGAGTTGACCTTTTTTTTTTATTCTACATGTAAGTGATATCATACAGTATTTGTCTTTCTCTGACTTACTCCACATAGCATAATGCCCTACAGGCTTATTCATGTTGTTGCAATTAAAAGGATTTCCTTCTTTTTTATGGCTGAATAATATATGTGTATATGTATGTGCTGTATGTGTTCACAGATATATACAGTCACATTTTCTTTATCCATTCATCTGTTGATGGACACTTAGGTTGTTTCTATATCTTGGCTATTGTGTAATAATGTTCAGTGAACATGAGAGTGTAGTTATCTCTTTGAGAAATAGATTTTATTTCCTTTGTATATATACCCAGAAGTGTGATTGCAGGATTATATGGTAATTCTATCTTTAATTTTTAAAAATATTGTATTTATTTATTTGAGAGAGACAGACAGAGAACATGAGCGGGGGGTGGGGCGGGGAGTGCAGAGGGAGAGGGAGAAGCAGGCTCTCCACTGAGCAGAGAGCCAGGCACGGGGCTCGATCCCAGGACCCTGAGATCATTACCTGAGCTGAAGGCAGACGCTTAACGAACTGAGCCACCCAGAAGCCCTCTATTTTTAATTTTTAAAGGACCTTCCATATTGTTTTCCATATGGCTGTACCAATTTACATTCCCACCAACAGTGTGCAAGAGTTCCCTTTTTTTCTTGGTGTTGAGTTGTGTCAGTTTTTTATATATTTTGGATACTAACCCCTTATCAGATACATTATTTGCAAATATTTTCTCCCACTCAATAGGTTTCCCAATAGTTTTGTTGATTGATTCCTTCACCGTGCAGAAACTTTTTATTTCGATGTAGTCCCAAATTTTATTTTTGCTTTTATTTCCTTTGCCCCAGGAGACATATATAGAAAAATGTTGATGTGGCCAATGTCAAAGAGGTTACTGCTTGCACAGTCCTCTAGGATTTTTATTTAAAAATTATTTATTTTTTATTTTTTAATTAAAAAATTATTTTTATTTTTTATCTATTTTTTTAAGGAAAGCAAGAGCACCTGCATGAGTCAGCATGGGGAAGGGTAGAAGGAGAAGGCGAGAGAGAGAATCTTAAGCAGGCTCCATGTCCAGCACAAAGTCTGATACAGGGCTCAATCTCACTACCCTGAGACCACGGCCTGAGTTGAAATCAAGAGTCAAACACTTAACTGAGTCACCCAGGCACCCTTGGTCTAGGATTTTTGTGGTTTCAGGTCTCACATTTAGGTCTTAATCCATTGTGAGTTTGTTTTTGTTCATGGTGTAAGAAAGTGGTCCAGTTTCATTCTTCTGCATGTAACTGCCCAGTTTTCCCAATACCATTTGTTAAAGACTACTTGGAGTATTCTGTGACTAGCATAGTCCCTGAATGCTAGCTTAGGTCTAGACCTACTAGGCAAACCCAAAGAACAGTTCCAATGCAGTTTCACTTAAATCTTCTTGTATTCCAAAAGGACTTTTTCTAATTAGTCAAGTAGCTTTAAGCATAAATTCCCTGGAAACATGACAAGCTTCTAATCTCATATGCAGAAATCCTTTCCCATTTTCTTTTTTTAAGATTTATTTGTTTATTCGAGAGAGGAGGTGAGGGGCAGAGGGAGAGAATCTTCAAGCAGACTCTCGCTGAACACAGAGCCTGACACGGGACTCCATCCCATGACTCATGAGATCATGACTTGAGCCAAAACCAAGAGTCAGAGGCTTAACCAACTGAACCACCCAGGCGCCTCTCCATTTTCAAAATAAGCAAAACAAAAACCATTTGCAAGCCTTAAAGGCACATTTCCCTGACAACTTACTTCCTGTTGCACCTTTTTTTGTTGCTCTTTAGCATCATTCTTTAAACATATCATTAGTTGCAAGAGTAGCCCTTCTGCTTAGAATGGAGTGGAAATAAGAGTTAAATGAGTTTGGGACACCTGGGTGGCTCAGTCAGTTGAACCTCTAGCTCTTGGTTTTGGCTCAGGTTGTGATCTCAGTGTTGTGAGATCAAGCCCCAGTTCAGGCTCTGCACTCAGGGTGGAGTCTGCTTGGGATTCTCTCTTCCTCTCCCTGACGCCTCCCCCCTGCTCCCGTTTTCTCTCTCTCTCTCCCTCCCTCTTTCTCTCATAAATAAATAAATAAAATCTTTTTTAAAAGATTTAAGTGAGTTTCTCATGATGATTTTTTAAAAAGATTTTATTTATTTATTTGAGAGAGCGGCAGTGAGAGAGCATGAGCGAGGAGAAGGTCAGAGGGAGAAGCAGACTCCCCGTGGAGCTGGGAGCCTGATGCGGGACTCGATCCCGGGTCTCCGGGATCATGACCTGAGCCGAAGGCAGTCGTCCAACCAACTGAGCCACCCAGGCGTCCCCTCATGATGATTTTTTAAAATTTTGTGATTATTATAGATTGATTGGCATGCAGTTGTGAGACATAATACAAAGAGACCATGTGCCATTTACTCAGTTTCTCCCAATGGTAATAATATCTTGCAAAACTTGATAATATATTACAACCAGAAAATGATGCTGACATAGTCAAAATACAAAACATTTCTATCCCTTGAAGAATGGCTCCTGTTGTCCTTTCTTATCCAGAGCCACCTTCTTGTCCTACCCCCTCCACACACATCATGAACCCTGACAACCACTAATCTGTTTTCCATTTCTATAATTTTGTCATTTCAATAATGTTATATAAATGGAATCATACAATATATAACTTTGGGGATTGGTTCTTTTGCTCAGCATAATTCAATAGAAATTCATCCTACTTGTCATATGTATCAATAGTTCATTCTTATTATTGCTTAATAGCATTCCATGTGTGGATGTATCCGTTTGTTTAGCTATTTACCTGCAGAAATACATCTGAATTGTGTACATTTTTTGGCTATTAAGAATAAGGATGTTATGAACATTCATTTGCAGGGTTTTATGTAACTACGAATTTTCATTTCTCTGGGATAAATGCCCAAGAATGAATTTGCTAGGTCATATGGTAGTGCATGTTTAATTTGTAAGCTGCCAACGTTTTTCCAGAGTGACTTATTATTTTACATTCCAACTGCAATATATACGCGATCCAATTTCCCTGGCCCTTCACAAGCATCTGCTATAGTCATTAGTTTTCATTTTAAGCATGTTGGTAGGTGTATAGTGATATTTCATTGTAACTGTATTTCGCAATTCGCTAATAATGTTGAATATTTTATTTTATTTTATTTTATTTTATTTTATTTTATTTTATTTGACAGAGAGAGAAAGATCACAAGCAGGCAGAGAGGCAGGTAAAGAGAGAGGGGGAAGAAGGCTCCCGTCGAGCAGAGAGCCTGATGTGGGGCTCGATCCCAGGACCCTGCGATCATGACCTGAGCCGAAGGCAGAGGTTTAACCCACATGCCCCAATGTTGAACATCTTTTACATAGACTTTTATTTGCCATCTGCATAGGCACCATGGTGAAATGTCTTTTTACATTTTTGCCCACTATCTAATTAAATATTTGGGAGGTTTTGTTATTTCTACTATTGAGTTGTGAGAGTTCTTCATATATTCTAGATACTAGTTCTTTGTGAGATATGTGGTTTGCAAATATTGTCTCATGATTTGTAGCTTGTCTTCTTTATAGGGCCTTTTGCTGAGCAAAAGTTTTAAAATTTGATGCAGTGTAACTTATCAGTATTTCTTTTTATGGATCATACTTTTGGTGTCAAATACATGAACTCTTTGCCTCATCCTAAAGTCCAAAGATTTTCTCCTATGTTTTTCTAAAAGTCATATAGTTTTGCATTTTACAATTAATTTTGTGATCCATTTTGAGTTAATTTTTATAAAAGATATGATACTCAGGCAAGGGTTCATTTTGCTTATTTATGTCCAATTGTTCCACCATCATGTGTTTAAAAGGTTATCCTTGGGGTGCCTGGGTATCACAGTTGGATGACTCTTGGTTTCATCTCAGGTCATGACCTCAGGATCGTGAGATCAAGCCCCACATTGGGCTCCGCACTCAATGTGGAGTATGCTTAAGATTCTCTCTCCCTCTCCCTCTGCCCCTACCACTTGTGCTCTCTCTCTTTCTCAAATAAACAAATAAATCTTTAAAAAAAATTTTAAGATTTTTATTTATTTATTTGACAGACAGAGATCACAAGTAGGCAGAGAGGCAGGTGGAGAGACAGAGGGGGAGGCAGGCTCCCCGCGGAGCAGAGAGCCTGATGCAGGGCTCGATCCCAGGACCCTGGGATCATGACCTGAGCCGAAGGCAGAGGATAAACCCACTGAGCCCCCCAGGCACCCCTAAATCTTTAAAAAAATATTTAAAGGTTACTTTCACTCCATTGAATTGCTTTTGCAACTACAATTAAAACCAGTTGTACATATTTGTGTGTGTCTATTTCTGGGTTCTCTATTCTCTTCCACTCATCTATGTGGCTATCTCTCTGCCAACACCATGTTGTTCTGATTACTCTAGATAGACAGTAGGCATATATTAGGTAGAATATTTATTTGTAGTCTATTTTTTCTCAAGATTGTTTTAGATATTCTAGTCCTCTGTAAAACATGTGGTTTGCTTCTGTCCTCCCATATAAATTTTAGAATAATCTCTCTATGTCTACAAGACATGCTGCAATGTTGATAGGAATGTTATTAAACCCATAGATCAATTAGAGAAACTTGACATGTTTACTACATTGAATTTTCCAATTCAAGGGCTGCCAAATCCATATCAAAATCATGGACTTCTTATCCATAGCCACCTTCTTGTCTTACCCCCTCCACACACATCATGAACCCTCGCAACCACTAATCTGTTTTCCATTTCTATAATTTTGTCATTTCAATAATGTTATATAAATAGAATCATACAGTATATAACTTTTGGAGGTTGGGTCTTTTGCTCAGCATAATAATGTGTGCTCAGTGGTAATTCTTTCCAATTATTTAGGTATTCTTTGCTTTTTTTCATCAACACTTTGTAATATTCAGCATATAGAGCCTTTTCTTTGGGGGTGCATATAAATGCTATATTGTTTTAAATTTAGTTTCTACATATTTATTTTCAGTACATGGAAATTCAGTTGACATTTTTATGTTGATTCTGTAGTTTGATGCATTGGTGATCTCATTAATTCTATGAGGGTTTTTTTTTTTTTGTAGATTCCTCAGGATTTTCACATAGATAATCATGTCCTCTGGAAAAAGAGAGTTTTATTTCTTTCTTTCCAATTAGAAAGCCTTTTATTTCTTTTTGTGGCCCTAATACAGTGGCTTGAACATCCAATAATATATCAAATATGAGACAGTGATGAGAGCAAACATCATTTTCTTTCTCCTATTCTTAGGGGAAAATATTCAATCTTTCACCATTAACTACAATGTCATCCATCAGTGTTTTTGTCAAAGCTTTTTATCAAGTTGAGAAATTCCCCCTCTAGTCCTCATTTTCTGAAAGCTTTTATTGGAAATTGGTGATGGACTTTATTCTGAAGGCATTGAAAAAGTATAGAAGAGTTTTTTTGTTTTTGTTTTGTTTTGACCAACAGATTTCACTGCTTGGGGTGAATAATCTAGAATTTCTGGCAAGATGGACTGATTATATCCAATAATGGCTCAATATTCAAAGTATATAAAGAAAGTATACAACTCAAAACCAAAACAAAACAAAACAAAACACCAAATAATCCAATTAAAAATAGTAAGAAGACATGAACAGTCATTTCTGCAAAGACATACAGATGGTCAACAGATACATGAAAAGATGTTCAATATCGCTCACCATCAGGGACATGCAAATCAAAACCACAATGCAATAGGACCTCACACCTGTCATAATCGCTAAAATAAAAAATACAAGAAACAACTTTTGGAAGGACGTAGAGAAAAAGGAACCCTCATGCACTGTTGATGGGAATGCAAACTGGTGCAGTCACTGTGGAAAACAGTACGGAGGTTTCTCAAAAAATTAAAAATATAATTACCATATGATCCAGTAATTCCACTACTGGGTATTTTACCCCCCCACAAAAACCCAGTAATTTGAAAGGATATATGTACCCTTATGTTTATTTCAGCATTACTTATAATAGCCAATTTATGGAAGCAACTCAAGTGTCCACTGATAGATGAATGGGAAAAGAAGTGGTAAACACAGGAGGGAATATTACTTGGCCATGAAAAAGAATGAAATCTTATCATTTGCAGCAACATGGATGGATCTAGAGTGTATAATGCTAAATGAAATAAGTCAGTCAGAGAAAGACAAATGCCATATGATTTCAGTCATATGTGAAATTTTAGAAACAAAACAAAGGGACAAAGAAAAAAGAGATAAACAAAAAAACAGACTCTTAAATATAGAGAACAAACTAGTCACTGCCAGAGGAGAAGTGGGGTGGTGGTGGATGAAACAGGTAAAGGGGATTAATAGTATAGTTATTGTGATGACCACTGAGTAATGTATGGAAGTGTTAAATCACTATATGTTACACTTGAAACTAATATAACACTATATATTAATTACCTGGAAATTCTTATTTAAATTCAATTATCTGGGTGCCTGGGTGGCTCAGTGTGTTGAGCCGCTGCCTTCTGCTCAGGTCATGATCTCAGGGTCCTAATATGGAGTCCTGCATTGGGCTCTCTGCTCAGCAGGGAGCCTGCTTCCCTCTCTCTCTTTCTCTCTGCCTGCCTCTCTGCCTACTTGTGATCTCTCTCTGTCAAATAAATAAATAAAATCTCTAAAAAAATAAATTCAATTATCCAACATATGGTGCATCATTAGTTTCAGGTGTCGTGTTCAATAATTCAACAGTTATATATAACACTCCATAGTGGACTTTTAAAAATAAGTAAATAAATATATACATATATACTTAAAAGATGGACTGGTTGGAAGTAGACAAGGTAGGAAGCTGCTAAATTTTCTTGTGGTCATCCTCTCCTTTCTAGTCCTACTCTTTTTTTTAATAATTTTTAATTTTTTAATTAACATATAATGTACTATTAGCCCCAGGGGTACAGGTCTGTGAATTGCCAGGTTTACACACTTCACAGCACTCACCATAGCACATACCCTCCCCGATGTCCATAACTCCACCCCCCTCTCCCAAACCCCCACCCCCCTCTCCCAAACCTCCATCCCCAGCAACCCCCAGCAACAAACAAAACAGTTTGTTTTGTGAGATTAAGAGTCACTTATGGTTTGTCTCCCTCCTGATCCTATCTTGTTTCATTTATTCTTTTCCTACCCCCAAACTCCCCACGCTGCTTCTCAACTTCCTCATATCAGGGAGATCATATGATAATTGTCTTTCTCTGATTGTCTAGTCCTACTCTTAATATCTTCATTCAGATCATAGATTAATGAGAAGGGCTCAGGAATTTAAAACCTGACAGAGGGGAGAAGGTAATAAGCACCCCTAGAAAGGGAAGTAGCCATTTCTGAGCCTGCCTACAAGATAGAGTACAAGCTCCTTTGTCCACAGAAAGGCATTCATGACTGGATCTTAGAAGCTTATCTCCTAATTCAGTAGCAGCAATTTGAGATAACAAATTAGACATTTGGTGGAGATAACCATGAGCATACTAGAACCTCAAGTTACTCACAGCTCAGCTGGGAAGACGGTCTACAAAAATTAACTATGTTATGCAAAAAAGAAATAAATGCTTCCCTTTTTTAGTGGGGGAAACCTCCCCTCCCTCATGCCATTTTGTGCTCTGGCATACTACCCAACCCAACCAGTGTCCCACATTCCAGAACCTTTCAGACATTTCTTCAGCCCCCAACTCATCTATTAAATTATAATCACTCTTTCTGTACCATTTCCTCCAGCCAAATCAGAGAATTTGAATAGAGCTAAGATTTTCATGACTAATCCTGAGTTAATAAGTTTGTCTACCACTCTCAGATAAAATATTTTCATTTTGTAATTTTTTTTAAAATTAAGCTCTAACCCAACATGGGGCTTGAACTCATGACCCTGAGATCAAGAATTGCATACTCTACAGAGAGAGCCAGGCATGCGCACCTAAAATATTTGCATTTTAGCAAAACCTGATTGAGGTGGAATTTCAAAGATAGGTGCTGTAATATGTGGCTGCCTGTTCTTCCCATATGTAGAGCTGACCCTCTGATACGGGATGTTATGCCCCAACCACCTGGCTCTGGAAATCATGATTTCCAGTCAGGTAACTGAGTCAGGTAACTCTCCTATAATCAGTAAAGGGATTGATTGGCTCACAGAAAGGACCAAAGCTAGACTGTTAACTTGATGTTTGACTTAAGAGCACAGACACTTTCATTTGTGGGCCTCTCTGTGGTGCTCCCTGCCCATTGAGGCACACAGGCAGCAATGTTCTGGACTTATCCTTCTCTTCAGAGTTTCAGAAAAGATTTTTCTGACATTATCTTTATACGATAATGGAATGGAAGGCTTTTTCCTCTACAAAATGGATTTCCGGCAGGCACCAGGGCTTTCTGGGCTGCTCTGTCCCACTCCCATACTCCCATCGTAGACAGGCTCAGCCTTTACCACAACTCTGGTCTTCAACTATCCAACATACAATGTCAAAACTGGAAGGTATTTTAATGTTACTGAATAAACTTTTTCTTTTCACAGACAGTGAAACTGAAGCCAGGACAGGAGTAATGGCCTTCCCACGGTCATGCAGCAAATTCTAGCAAAGCCAGAACGGTGGTTTTCCTATTTCCCATTACACTATCTTCTTTGCTGCTTGCATTTCTGTGTGGTACTGAGAAAGTTCATGTTTCTTTTGCCTCTAACCCCTGCCTTCATTCTAGTTTTCAAGACCCTAGGCTCCAAAGCATTTGTTAACTAGCCCCAGATCAGATGCCCTCTTCCATGCAAATACTCTTCTTCCTTACCCTCTACTTACCCTTATATATACCACTCACTCAGCTCATGCCAAAGACCACAGTTTCTGTCACCTATTTGAGCTGGACAAAGTTTTATGGTAACGACCCTAGGAGTTTTAGAGCCTGTCCAATCAAGGACCAACACCATGAATAAGGGGTTCTGAGTTTCCAGCTTATGCTCTTTCTGCCTTTTTCACTTATCACCCACTTTTCACATATATGTGCTTTCTACTTCAGCCAAACCCTGCATATTCCTATTTCTATGCTTTTATATGAAATGTGCTCATTTCAATATAAAGTCCAATTCAAGTCTTATTTCTCTTTGTAGCATTCTCTGATGATCACATCACGAGAAATTGTTTCCTTCTCTTCTAGCATTTTTAAAATGATTTCTAGTTGGGACACCTGGGTGGTTCAGTCAGTTGAGCAGCCAACCCTTGATTGCAGTTCAGGTCATGATCTCAGGGTTCTGGTATCAAGACTTTCTTAGGCTCTGCACTCAGCAGGGAAGCTGCTTCAGGATTCTTTCTCCCTCTGCCCCTCCCCCCCTCAAATAAATAAATCTTTAAAAAAATTAAACAGCATTATTTTTAGGATGCTTACAGTGCTGTATCTTTGAAAGCAGGAACCATGTTTTATTCATATTTGAATGTGATTTCTTTGAATTTGAATTGAATTCTTTAATAAAGAAATGGTTCCCAATCTTGGGCTCCTGTGACCACTGTCTGCAGTCATTCTGTGTGGTCATGTCCATACTGACACCACTGCTGCTGAGGGGCCTGGCAGGCCTAGCCTGGAGGCTTCTGGTGCTGTGTGCCTAGATCCATTCCAAGCCACCATGAGAGCAGCTCAGGACCATGGATGTTGCCATTGGACTCACTTCCTGCTTCCTGTGTTTCCTCCTGCCATTGGGCTGGGTCCTGTCACATCTGGAGAGCTACAAGAAGTGGGAGTGAAGAGAGCTGTTCTGTCCTTTCACCCTGTGACCTCACCACCGCTGGCCTGTCCTGATCATGTCTGCTGCATTCTTGGCTGGCCTTCCCTGGATCATGTTCTTCAACTACAGTGACCTATTCTGTAATCATGGCCTCTTGATTTCTCCATGGTAACATACTGGGACTATATATTTTGTTTATAAGTCCCTGCTTGTTAGGGTCCTCCTTGTAACAATAAAGTCTATTCAAACCTTGAAAAAAAATAAACAAATGGACCCTATTCAGCCTCTTTGCCTTCTTATTTCTTACCAGTAATGAAAATTGTATGAGTTTCTATATTGTATGAGTTTCTATAAACTGACAGTTTCTGTCAGTCAAACTGACAGACTCGCTATAGTAGTGGTAAAGCTATAATGTACTTTATTGAAAAATAAGATACATTTGCCATTTAATGGCTCCTCTTCTTGCATCCACTTATTTGGGAAAATATCAAAATTTAAGAGCCAAATACCACCCTTCATAAATGAACACATATACATACATTTATGGAAATTTAGCTGTTACCAGGCTAGAGAATGATAGCAATATTCTGCCTTGCATCTAGCTTTCCTCTTCATTTTATCATACATATCCCAGAGAACCTAAACTGGGAGGAGTGGTAGGTAGGAGAAAAACAGCTAAGAAACAGAAGCAAGAAAACACAACAGAGGTTTGTGGGGAATGGGGAAAATATGACTTCAGAACCACTAGACCATGATGCTGAGTTGTTTGCCAGTTTTGGAAAAGAGACCTTTGGGATCATCTTGAGGAATGGAAGAGATGAACTCAAATGAAATCTCAGAAGGTCTTACTTTTGACTTTAGAAATAAATGAATAATTTGGAAAAGAGAAAAGAAGACCTAAAGAGCAACCACAAGTGGGGTGTTCCCTAAAGTGCTGACCAATAGTGACAATTTCAGGAGACCCAGTTCTACCCTTTCCAAGCTAAAGGAAGATGTACTCGGATGGAAAAGCATCAGGAGATATGAAGGGATGGATCCTCTCAGGGGGTTTCTGCTTCCATAAGAAATAACCAATAAGAGCAGAAAACCATAAACTTAGAAAGTTTAGTAACATAGGAAGAGAAAGAAAAATGCTCTAATTCTTAGTTCACCACTTCTGACTTTTCAGGTATGGATAATAAATGCTCTGCTCTTAGAGGCCAGGGCCTGTGTGTATGTTGGTGGACTTGGTATGAGAAAGGAGCCTCCTTCTGTGTTTTTCTCCATTGCCTCCATTGCTGCTTTTCACACTGTTAGTGTTGCCACCTCCCACTGACCCAAACATGAAGGAGAGAAGTAAAATGAAATACAGTTGGTTTCCAGAAAGATGCCCTGAAGCAGCATGATTCTGGGCTGGAGTTCTTATAGACAAAGTTGTCCAGGTATCTGAGTTGGAATTGTAGAGCTGAAGGTAGGGGAATCCTGGGTAGGAATAGTAAGGAGAAGAAAATCTAAGAGAAAGCCAAGTTTATCCTTATTGCATTAAAGAAGAAAAATACCTGACAGGTCCATATTGCATAGTCTTGCCTACTCTCCACCTCTAAATTCCTTGGCTGAGGGGGTTTAGAGGGAGTTGCTGGTCTGAACAAACACTAAACACCTTCCTCTCTAGAAAGTCATGGCTACATTTACAAATGGAATATTTTTCATCACTAATTCTCTGATCAGGTTTACATCATTTTGGAAATGTTTTTTTTTAAGATTTTATTTATTTGACAGAGAGATAAATAGTGAGAGAGGGAACACAAGCAAGGGAAGACAGAGAGGGAGAAGCAGGCTTCCCGCTGGCAGAGAGCCCAACTTGGGGCTCGATCCCAGAACCCTGGGATCATGACCTGAGCAGAAGGCGGTCCCTTAATGACTGAGCCACCCAGCCTCCTCCATTTTGGAAGTTTTTGAGACAAATCCAAAGTGGAAATCTCTAATCAAAAACTGTAGACTCAGGGCACCTGGGTGGCTCAGTCAGTTGGGCATCTGACTCTTGGCTTTGTCTAGGGTCATGATCTCAGAGTCATGGATTTGGACCCTGCATCAGACTCTGAACTCAGTGGGGAGTTTTTTTTGTTTTTTTTTAAAAGATTTTATTTATTTATTTGACAGAGATCACAAGTAGGCAGAGAGGCAGGCAGAGAGAGACAGAGAACCAGGCTCCCTGCTGTGCAGAGAGCCGGATGTGTGGCTCCATCCCAAGACCCTGGGATCATGACCTGAGCCGAAGGCAGAGGCCCAACCCACTGAGCCACCCAGGTGCCCCTCAGTGGGGAGTTTGTCTAAGATTCTCTCTCTCTCTCTCCTCTCTCTTTCTCTCTGTCCCTCCCCCAACTCATACACTATCTCACACAAACAAATAAATCTTTAAAAGAATGCAGACTCATCTAACTCATTTTCTCACGTTTTACTTCTTGAGAATACATCTGAACAGAGATTCATTTCTGAGTGTGCTAGTGAGCACCTCTGAATTCTGGGATGCCAGCCTTTAAACTCTCTTTATCTCGTCTCTGTCCATCTGGTCTATCTCCATCTCTGTCTCTGTCTCTCTGTCTGTCTGTCTCTCTCTCTCTTTCTCTCTCTCTCTCACACACACACACACAAATACACATACTTCTGAGCTACAGTGGCACAAATGTACAGCACTTGCTCTGAGACTAAAACTTTAGAGCTCCTTCCTCAACACTTCTCCCTCCTTGCTCTACATGTCCCCTCCTACTCTTGGACATTTACTTCTGCCCTTACTCCTATCACTCTATGCTACTAACTTCCCACACCTGCACCTACACTCACTTACTCCTTTTCTCCACTCACTCCTCTTTTCTGCCTTATCTTTTCTCATCCCTTACTTTCCCCCATTTCAAAATCCCAAATCTCTAGCCCTATGTGGGAGCTGACTTGAATAGCAATTTTTCTCTTCATCAGAAAAAGATCAATCTGAGAAGAAAGACAAACATATTCCAAACTCATTCTCCTTTTCTTCTATTTTCTCTCCTCCCTATTTCTTCCCCAGGTTTCATTCAGAAGTGGCGTTTTTGCAGGACACCTGGGTGGCTCAGTTGGCTAAGCATCTGCCTTTGGCTCAGGTTGTAATTCCAGGGGCCTAGGATTGAGCCCCTCACTGCTCAGCGGGGACTCTGCTTCTCCCTCACCCTCTGTCCCTCCCCCTGCTCATGCTCTCTCTCTCTCTAATAAATAAATAAAATCTTTAAAAAAAGAAGTGCATTATTTGCTAAAACCAGGGTTGTGGCATCAAACAATAAGGAACAATCAAGTAGTCTGGTGAAAAATATGACCTACCCACTCAAGCTAAATGAAGAAATAGCTGAAGAAACAGAAATCAAGGATAGGTGAACACTCAGACATGCGTCTTGACTTTTTTGGTTGATGAGTAATGGGTAAAGTCTTTAATGAGTAAATTAGGAGGTAAGTCTGGAGAGAAGTATGAATGAAGTGAATTGGGATTCAATAGGAAATGTAATTTCATTATGTGTCTGTGAACAACATACTGAAACTCTTGGAGCTTATTTTGTCTTTTTTAAAGTGAAGTGCACCATTTATGTACTTTGTGGGGACAGGCATAAGGGATAAGCAAAGACAAAGAGGTTTCAAAAAGGAAATATCTCCCTTTCCCCATCTAGAACCTCTGGCCTTCCTGCTCATTTCTCAGCCTTAATATTGAGGTATCTGGGCCTCCATAGGTGGCTTTCAACTCACTATCATACTTATTGTAGTTTCAGACTGATTGTTCTTCCAAGGGCATGTCTATTAAGTCCCTTGGGACTCAAGCCATAGGAAGAGTTATGTAGGGCAGAGTCACCCTCTCGGGTTGTGACTGGAAATCCTTCCTCCTTCCTCAGAGTGGGCACTTGGGGCCTTGACAAGCAAATGAGTTTTGCTGGAGCCAGTGTGACATACATACAGGTAAGAAAATGAGGAGACTGGAAAAAAATAAGTCTTACATTGAAAGACATAAATGGGGTATCCTGAACCTGGAGATAGATCTGTTCTCCCACCCATGGAAAGCCAATGGAAATATAAGGTATCTAATCAACAGAACAGAGGTCAAGATTAACTGTTGTTGTCATAGAAAACAAAGATCAAGGAATCAGGAGACATTTGCAGTTCTACAACTTGCTGTATAACTTTGGACAAATCATGTCCATATTATGGAACTCAGTTTCGTAGATAAGAATTGGGGGAATTGGACACATAATCTCTAAGAGTTTTCAGATATGAAATAGCTGTCTAAGTGGAAAAATGGTCCACATTCCATTCATTAATACCAGGAAATGGGTTAGGTTTTAGATATCAAGTAAATAAATTAGAATGGGAGTAGACAAGGTGCCTGAGAGAGATGCATGTCTCGGGAAAGGAGAGATGCAAGCATTCAGCTTCACCTGCTTTCTAATTTTTCTGAAGGCTCACTTCTCCTTTCCTACCCAGTGCCACCAGCACTCTGCTTTTGGTCTAGTCTTAGGTGTGGACACTTGCCTATCTTTTGGAGATGTAAGGCCTAGGCTGATACTTCTCAAAATGGTATCCAGATAATTGGGATCCTCAATGATCTGTCACAGAAAATTCAGTGGAACTTGGTGCTATAATCAGGCCAGAGCCAAGGTCCAAGGGAGGAAAGCTTCATCAGGTTGGCTAAGCCTGGCTATGGTGAGTCTACCACTCACTGCCTTTGGGGATTCAAGTACAGCCCCTCTCCTTTCTCTTGGCAATGCTTCTTCTACCAGTTTCTGGCAGCTTGCTATGGTACCAACCTAAAAAACTTGAGAAAAATTACTCTTGGGGCCATTTAATCACTTCCTAGAAAATGATTGACATAACTCATAGAGTGTCAAGAAAACAATGCTATGTACAGCTTAATTTAAGATTCTGTTCCCATAACCACATACACTATACTTTCAAAACTCATGTATATACACATTAGACACATGTTCACACACAACAGATAAAGACACATATGGGGGGGTGGGGGGAAATGTGTGTGTGTGTGTGTGTGTGTGTGTTTATGTGTGTGTTATGTTTTTCCCAGATAGCCCTCTCTGACTAAGAAAACATATATACGTTTGCTTTACCTCATTCTTACTCTCTCGGGGGATTTTATCCTCTAACTTCACATCATTGGATGGATTTTCTTGGGAAGGAGACCCATGGAAATCTGGGGAGATTGCCCCTCCATTAGAGGGTATGGATTTGAACGTCTCACCCATTTTGATGTTTTGGCTTCATGTGAAGTACAGACACAAAGGCTAGAGAGAAGGAAAAGGAATAAAGTAGAGGAATTTCAGGATGTGGGGGAAAGTGAGTAGAAGAGGAATTAAAGGACGTTTATAAAAACTTCTCCATGAGGCATCTGTTCTCTGTTTTTTGAGGAGGGTAGTGGTGAGAAAAGCATTAGGAGTTACACTTATCAGTATTGGCCTCATATTCTCCAATAAAAGTATCAGTGAGAAAGTTGAGCACCAGAGCTGTACAACAAGGTAAAGACAGCACTTTATGCTACCCTACCCTCCTCTTGACTTCCTCTTTAGGAGCCCCTGGAGAAAAGTCAGTTCCTTGGGTTGAAGGATTGCCTTGTTCGAGTCTGAATAGACCTTTGTTCTATCTTAAGACAGGCAAATCTTAAAGAATGGTGATTTTCCTAAAAAGTTCCTAGCCAAGCTCCAGGATAGAACAAAATCAGTCAGGATGGCTATATATCTCCCCTCAATGGGGAGATGCTTAGAGTTAGAGAGCATTACTGAGTTGGAGCTTTTTTTTGTCCCAGGCAGTTGAACTACCTACAGAGTTTGAGGGAAAGCACTGCTATTCCATCTCTCAGAGTTACTCTCCCCTGGACCAGGCTCAACTACTTACATTCCCCCTTTCAGCCCCAACCCCTCACCTGTGAGTTTCCTGTGCAAATAACCTACCCACAGGCTCTGGGAACTCACAACCCACTTCAGTTTGGTTGGTGCCATCCTTCTGAGTAAAATTCCTTTGCCTTTCTCCTAGAGGGTCCTCCTACCAGCCAGGCCTTTTAGCTGTTTATTCTGAAGTAAGGAGAGGTGACCCCTGGATTCCACTACCCTTTGTCCCCCTACCACAAATACACATATTCACAAGGCAACTGTAGCCTACCTGGATTCCCCCTGGCACCACAATCTTCATGCTTCTTTTGGGTGTGGTAACCAGGATGGGATACTCTGCAATAGGCACTAAGTGAAAGTTGGTAGAAAACTGAGAAATGGCTGAGGTGGATATGGGCCGCAAGACTGCAGAGCAAAGGGGTCAAAGACCAAAGATCCATTTGAGATCTTCTGTACTGCCACTGTCATTTCTTTCCTCAAGTATCACTTCTTCACTTTCACCTTCTATATCCAATCCCTCTCCCCTGCCTGAAGCAGCAGGGGATCAAGGAGGTATTGATTGTTCTCTTGCAAGAGTAGCCCTCTTCTCTGACTGATGGCAAATTTGCAAGGAAAAAATATCTTTATCTGGTGAAAACTAAGTCCTCTAAGTCTGAGCAAATTCAAAATTAAGTTGGGCTGTTCCTAAGACCAGGGGAAGGAGGGAATGCTGGCATGGGTAACAAAAAATAAACTATCAATACTCCACCTTTCTCACCCCAAGTTTAAATATAAAATGTCTAGGTCAAGGGGCAATTCTAATCTAAATATTTTTAAAGTCAAGGAAACTGAGGCTCAAAGACATACCCTCACTTGTTGGGGAGGATATTTAGGATTGGGTACCTGTAAATAGGCATGAGGTACTTGGGAATAGGCTGTGGAAAGGCAAGGTCAGAGCTGGGGCTAAAATTCAGGTTTCCAGTTTTCTTATCCTTACCTTATGGTTCTCATTGCAACTGCTGGATTCCACTTTCTTTAAGTGAAAAATTTGCAGAGTTAGAAAGGGGTTAGGCTGTGTGCATGCCACTTGGTCAAGAAAGAGACAAGAGAGCAACCAAATACCTTTCTAGGCTGACCTTTTGGGTAAGAGGACAGGTCTTTTGAGGTTTATTGTTCAGGTTTACTGTTGTCCCATTTTTTAAAAAGATTTTATTTATTTATTTGACAGACAGAGATTACAAGTAGGCAAGAGAGGCAGGCAGGGAGAGAGAGGAGGAAGCAGGCTCTCCGCAGAGCAGAGAGCCTGATGTGGGGCTCGATCTCAGGACCCTGGGTCATGACCTGAGCCGAAAGCAGAGGCTTTAACCCACTGAGCCACCGAGGCACCCCTGTTGTCCCATTTTTTAAAATAAAAATGTCATCATATGAAGAATACATTCTCTAGTTGTTCATAGTCTCTATCTAATAACTCCTTATTGTCTTCTCTCTGGTAACTTAATTCATTTATGTTACCTCTCTGGCCCCCGGAAAGTATTCAGTTGGTTGACCGGTTTTATTTGAAGGCAGGGACTAAGTCAGATTCAGTATCTCTTTATCTCCAAATAGGAAATGGTAGGGAGAAGACATTAGAGTTCCCATCTATATACCTCAAAGTATATCTTTTTGTGACTACCTGTCACAACTTTTAAAGACTACCTTTAACCTTCATTAAAAATTTATTTCACCTTGCCTGGACCACAGTTGATATGTCCAGCTACACATCCCCTCAGCCATCTCTCACCAAAATGACTAGGAGGAGGAATGCCCAACAGAGGAAAAATTCAGAGACTGTGCCCTCTCCTTCAGAGCTATTGGATATGGACATAAACAGTATGTCAGAAAGGGAAGTCAGGCTAATAATTATCCAAGCAATGGCTAGGTTGGAGAAAACCATTAATGACAACATGGAATTGATTAGGACAGAAGTGAAATCCACCGGTGATGATGTTAACAATGCTATCAATGAGTTCCAATCTAATTTAAATTCTCTAACAGCTAGAGTAACTGAGGCAAAAGATATAATTGGTGATCTAGAGGAAAAACTGATAGAGAAAAAGGATCCAGAGAAGGCCTGAACAAACAGTTTAGAAGCCATGAAAACAGATTTAGGGAAATAAATGACGCCATGAAACGGTTCCAACATCAGAACTACTGGAATCCCTGAGGGGGAGGAGAAAGAAAGAAGACAAGAGGATATAGTTGAACAAATTCTCCATAAAAGTTTTTCCAATCTGGTGAATGGAACCAGCGTTCATGTCCTAGAGGCAGAAGGGTTTGCCCCCAAGATCATAGAACCTAAAAGACCTCGAGACACCTGACTGTGAAAATGATGAATTTTAATTTTAGACAGGAGCTCTTGAAAGCAGCTAAGGGGAAGCGATTCCTTACGTACAGAGAAAGGCCCATCAGAATAATGTCAGATCTGTCCACAGAAACCTGGAAAACCAGAAAGGGGTGGCAAGATGTATTCAGGGCACTAAATGAGAAGAACATGCATATAAAGAATACTTTATCCAGCAAGACTGACATTCAAAATGGATGGAGAGATAAAGAGCTTCCAAGACCGGCAAAGTTCAAAAGAGTATGTGATCACCAAGAAATATTAAGGGGGGGGTTCTATAAAAGAAGAAAAAAACAAGAATACCATTGAACAGAAATTTATGGAGTCAATCTATAGAAACAAGGATTTTACAGGTAACACAGTGTCAATAAAAACGTATCTCTCAATAATCACTCTCAACATGAATGGCCTAAATGTGCCTATAAAATGGCATAGGGTTGCAGATTGGATAAAATGACAGGACCCATCCATATGTTGTCTACAAGAGACCCATTTTGAACCTAAGGATACATCCAGACTGAAGGTGAAAGGATGGAGAAGCATCTTTCATGCCAATGGGCCGCAAAAGAAGGCTGGGGTAGTGATTCTCATATCAGATAAATTAGATTTTAAACTAAGGACTGCAGTCAGAGATACAGAAGGACACTACATCATTATTAAAGGGTCTATCCACCAAGAAGATCTAACAATTGTAAATATTTATGCTCCCAATATGGAAGGAGCCAACTACATAAAACAACTGTTAATCAAGATAATGTGTCATATTGATATGAATACATTAATAGTAGGGGTTCTTAACATGCCACTCTCAGTATTAGACAGATCATCCAAGCAGAAAATCAATAAAGAAACAAAAGCATTGAATGACACATTGGACCAGATGGACCTCATAGATATATACAGAACATTCCACCCTATAACAACAGAATACTCATTCTTCTCAAATGCACATGGGACTTTCTCCAGAATAGACTGCATACTGGGTCATAAACCAGGACTCAACCGATACCAAAAGACTGAGATTATTCCCTGCATATTCTCAGATCACAATGCTTTGAAACTGGAACTCAACCACAAGAAAAAGTTTGGAAGGAATTCAAATAGGTGGAAACTAAAGACCACCTAGCTTAAGAATGCTTGGATCAACCAGGAAATCAAAGAAGAACTTAAACAATTCATGGAAACCAATGAGAATGAAGACACCTCAGTCCAAAACCTATAGGATACAGCAAAGGTGGTCCTAAGGGGGAAATAAATAGCCATCCAAACCTCCCTCAAAAAAATTGAAAAATCCAGAATACACCAGCTGTCTCTACACCTTAAAGAACTGGAGAATCAACAAAAAATTAAGCCAACCCCTCGCGCAAGAAGGGAAATAAAAGCAGAGATCAATGAGATAGAAACTAGAGATACAGTAGAATATATCAAAGAAAGTAGAAGCTGGTTTTTTGAAAGAAGCAGTAAGATCAATAAACCATTGCCTAGACTAATCCAAAAGAAAAGAGAAAGGACCCAAATTAATAAAATTATGAATGAAAAGGGAGAGATCACAACTAACACCAAGGAAATAGAAACAATCATCAGAAATTATTATCAACAGTTACATGCCAATAAGTTAAGAAACCTAGATGAAATGGATGCATTCCTGGAAAACTATAAACTTCTGAAACTGAATCAGGAAGAAATTGACAACCTGAATAGACCAATATCTAGTAATGAGATTGAAGCAGTGATCAAAAAGCCCCCAAAAAGCAAGAGCACAAGACCTGATGGATTCCCTGGGGAATTCTACCAAACTTTCAAGGAAGAAATAATACCTATTATCCTGAAGCTGTTTCAAAAAATTGAAGCAGAAGGAAAACTTCCAGTCTCTTTTTATGAAGCCAGCGTTACCCTGATCTCCAAACCAGGCAAAGACCCCACCAAAAAGGAGAATTTCAGACCAATATCCCTGATGAATACGGATGCTAAGATTCTCAGCAAGATCCTAGCTAATGGGATCCAACAGTACATTAAAAAGATTATCCACCATGACCAGGTGGGATTTATCCCTGCGTCGCAAGTGTGGTTCAACATTCACAAATCAATCAATGTGATAGAACAAATCAAAAAGAGAAGAGAGAAGAACCACATGGTCCTCTCAATTGATGCAGAAAAAGCATTTGACAAGATACAGCATCCGTTCTTGATTAAAATGCTTCAAAGTACAGGGATAGAGGAAACATTCCTCAACTTCATAAAATCTATCTATGAAAAACCAACAGCGAATATCATCCTCAATGGAAAAAAGCTAACAGCCTTCCCTTTGAGATCAGGAACACGACAAGGATGCCCACTCTCAACACTCTTATTCAACATAGTATTAGAAGTCCTAGCAAGACCAATCAGACAACAAAGAGAAATAAAAGGTATTCAAATTGGCAAAGAAGGAGTCAAACTCTCTCTCTTCGCAGGTGACATGATACTTTATATGGAAAACCCAAAAGACTCCACCCCCAAACTACTAGAACTCATACAGCAATTCAGTAATGTGGCAGGATACAAAATCAATGTACAGAAATCAGTTGCTTTCTTATACACTAACAATGAAAATGCAGAAAGGGAAATTAAAGAATCGATTCCATTTACTATAGCACCAAGAACCATAAGATACCTGGGAATAAACCTAACCAAAGAGGTAAAGGATCTGTACTCAAGGAACTACAGAACACTCATGAAAGAAATTGAAGAAGACACAAAAAGATGGATAACCATTCCAAGCTCATGGATCGGAAGAATAAACAGTGTTAAAATGTCTATACTGCTTAGAGCAATCTATACTTTCAGTGCCATTCCGATCAAAATTCCACTGGCATTTTTCAAAGAGCTGGAGCAAACAATCCTAAAATTTATATGGAATCAGAAGAGACCCCGAATTGTTAAAGAAATGTTGAAAAAAAAACCAAAGCTGGGGGCATCATGATGCCTGATTTCAAGCTTTTACTACAAAGCTGTGATCACCAAGACAGCATGGTACTGGCATAAGAACAGACACATAGACCAATGGAACAGAGTAGAGAGCCAGATATGGACCCTCAACTCTATGGTCAAATAATCTTCGACAAAGCAGGAAAAAATATACAGTGGAAAAAAGACACTCTTCAATAAATGGTGCTGGGAAAATTGGACAGCTATATGTAGAAGAATGAAACTCAACCATTCTCTTACACTGTACACAAAGATAAACTCGAAATGGGTAAAGGACCTCAACGTGAGACAGGAATCCATCAGAATCCTAGAGGAGAACATAGGCAGTAACCTCTTCGATATCAGCCACAGCAGCTTCTTTCAAGATATGTCTCCAAAGGCAAAGGAAACAAAAGCAAAAATGAACTTTTGGGACTTCATCAAGATCAAAAGCTTCTGCACAGCAAAGGAGACAGTCAACAAAACAAAGAGGCAACCCACGGAATGGGAGAAGATATTTACAAATGACAGTACAGACAAAAGGTTGAAATAAGTCAAGCAGAGAGTATCATATGGTTTCACTTACTTCTGGAGCATAAGGAATAACACAGAGGACATTGGGAGATGGAGAGGAGAAGGGAGTTGAGGGAAATTGGAGGGGGAGATGAACCATGAGAGACTGTGGACTCTGAGAAACAATCTTAGCATTTTGGAGGGGTGGGGGGGTGGGAAGTTAGGTGAGCCTGGTGGTGGGTATTATGGAGGGCACGTTTTGCATGGAGCACTGGGTGTGATGCATAAAAAATGAATTCTGGAACACTGAAAAGAAATTTAAAAAATAAATAAAAATTTTAAAAAATTTGTTTCATCTAGGGGCGCCTGGGTGGCTCAGTGGGCTAAGCCTCTGCCTTCAGCTCAGGTCATGATCTCAGGGTCCTGGGATCAAGCCTGGCATCGGGCTATCTGCTCAGCAGGGAGCCTGCTTCCCCTTTTCTGTCTGCCTGACTCTCTCCCTGCTTGTAATCTCTCTCTCTCTGTGAAATAAATAAATAAAATCTTTTAAAAAATTTATTTCATCTGAATATAAACTGTGTGTGTGGAGAGAGTCTGTAAGAAAAGAGAATGAAGGAGACCAGGAGCGATTTATTTATTAAGAACTCTCCTTTCTCATGAACCTAGAAGACATTATGCTAAGTGAAAGAACCCAGACACAGAAGGATAAACATTACATTATATCACTTATGTGAGGAATCTAAAATAATCAAACTCATAGAAGCAAAGCGTAGAATGGTAGTTGCCATGGGTTGAAGGAAGGGGAAAATGAGCACAAAGTTTTAGTTATGCAAGATGAATACATCCTAGAGATTTCCTATGTAGCATAGTGCACAATACAATAGTTAATAATATTGTGTTGTATTTGGTAAGAGGATAGATCTTATATTATTAGCTTATCACAAAAAAATAAATAAGAAGATGGGAGGAAAGTTTTAGAAGTGATGGATATGTTCATGGCATAGACTGTGGTGATGGTTTCATGGGTGTATACTTATCTCCAAACTTATCACGTTATATACATTAAATAAATATGGCTTTTTGTGTGTCAATCATACCTTAAAAATTAGTTTTTAAAAAGTGGTAAATAAGATGGGGGGAGGCAACTGACCTCTTTCCTCCTGAAATTCCTGCCTGGGTTTCTTGTTGTGGTGATGGTACCTTCAAAGAGCTGTACCTACAGTCTGAGCCTCACTGCTTAGCACAGTAACAATTTGATATTCTAACTATGTGGTGCTTTATTATGGCATTTTACCCTTTTTCACATGTGTAAATACTCTCACTTTTCTGAGCTACTATGTAACCCTGTGAGTTAGATGCAGCAAGAAGGAGGAAACATGTTCAGAGAGGTTATTTGTCCAAGGTCATGAATACGTGAATAGCCAATAGGCCCCCAACTCTACTCCTGACTTCAAATCTGATCATTTCTTCTATGCTAAACTGATATTTTTCTGGATGTGTTCCATTTGTGAGTATGTCTTGTCTTCACAATGAGTCTTTGAATTTTTGGAGGGCAGGGATCACATATTACTTATCTCCATATTCCTTAAAGCATCAATCACAGAGTCTTGCATGAGGTGCTCAATAATTATTTGTGGGTAGTAGATTAGCCAGTATATCCACTCTGTCCTGCTCCCAATACTGGATATCATTTATCTCTAACTTCTAAGTGTCCATGTTTAAACTTTCATTTTAATAAGCCTTTTCTAGGCATGAAAATACATTTGCAGGGACTGTGTTAGGCTCTGCTCTGGAAGTTAAAGCTGTAAGTAAGATAGGGTCTCTGTACACAATTAGTTTGAAGTTTTGACAGAGGTGCCTAAAAGCAAGAGAAATAGAAGGATAGAAATAAGGGAAAGGCCCTGGGACCCTGTCTACTCTCTTTCATTTCAAACATCAGGTTGGGTCCCTTTGTGCAAGTTGTTATGATAACAGGACAAGTTTTAAGTTTCTATTAAAATTATTGTCTTTCTAGAAATGATCTCTTTTAGATCTAGGCTTTGTCTTTCCTGGGGAATGGAAGTGGACAATTAAGAGAAGACAGGGCATCAAATTGGTGGTATAGCTTCCTCAGGACAACCTGGCCAAATTTACTAGGCTTATTCTTATTCTTCTGAGAGAAAAATTTGACCCTGTTGTGGTTATTCTATTTAAAATAGCTACCTAGGGATGCCTGGGTGGCTCAGTTGGCTAAGTGTCCCACTCTTGATTTTGGCTTAGATCATGATCTCAGGGTCATGAGATTGAGCCCTGCATCAGGCTCCATGTTCACCGGGGAATCTGCTTGAGATTCTCTCTCTCCTTCTCCCTTCCCCATGCCACCCCCAGCCCCCACACGTGCTTGCTCACTCTCTCTTTCTCTAAAAATAAGTAAATAAATCTTTAAAAAATGAAATGAAATAGCTACCTAGATAGGGTACTTCATAAGCAATGGATACATTCTTCTCTAAGAGGCTCAGTGTCCTTTACAAAGTAATTTTCCACCACTTTCACTCCTCTCTCCTGACTCTGATCAATGAATTAACCAAGTCTTAACTGAGCACTGAGCCAGGCAATATTATAGCAAATAGAGTTTTAAAAATTTAGACTCTTAAGCCCTTGCTGATACAGAAAAAGGAAAGACTAAGTGAATAAAAAACAGACTTCACACAAAGCAGTTGTATTCCAAGGTCAAAATGAGGGGTATTGATAGTTAATATTATAATTCAGAGAAGAAGGCAAAGATTGCTGTGGTCACAGAAGTTTTCAAGACTAAAGTCTTGAAAGATGGATAAAATGTAGAGTGGTTAAGAAGAGAGGTGGGCAAAAGCAGCCCAAGCAAAAATAAAGATATATAGAATGAGTATGGTGGGATACTATGTAAACTGGTTTTAGGTGAAATAGAGGGAGGGCAGTGAGAAATGAGGCTGGACCAGACATAGGCACACAGGAATGGTTTGATCTTGCTAAACAGCTTGGATTTTAATCAGGAAGCAATGGGAGCTGTTTGGTATTCACAGCTTCGACTACACTGTCACTTCTACAAGTTCCAGTTCCTCTATGGGATTCTAAGCTACTTCAAGATGAGAATGGTATCCTATATCTTATACCTCCAGAGCGCTTAGCCTGGTAAATGGAAGGACCAGAGATATGAAGGAGGAGTTGGCAGTTTGTTTATTAACTGAATTCCTGATTTTGTTTGTGGCCATGTTAAATTAGGTATGTGAGACAGAAAGAGGTCCCACTATCCATTTGAAAATTCAGGATAGGGGCGCCTGGGTGGCTCAGTGGGTTAAAGCCTCTGCCTTCAGCTCACGTCATGATCCCAGGGTCATCGGGCTCTCTGCTCAGCAGGGAGCCTGTTTCCTCCTCTCTCTCTGCCTGCCTCTCTGCCTACTTCTGATCTCTGTCTGCCAAATAAATAAATAAAATCTTAAAAAAAAAGAAAATTCAGGATAAGTGAAAAACAACTGAAAATTTGAGTTTAATGTGAGGGGGAGAGAGAGAGACAGAGACAGAGAGGTCCTCTGCCTTTGTATGAAATCAAGTCCTCTTCAGGGAATGAGTCCTTGAAGAATTCAACCTTTGCCCTCTAACTAAAGGTGATAAGAGAGGTTTTACTTCTTCTCCTTGGGCACTTGTAAACTGTTATGCAAAGTTCTTTGTATAGCAAGTAGCCTTTCTCAAACCTTAAAATTATATTTTGTATAGTCTCTAACTTACAAATGCTTGATTCACAAATGATACTTTCTTACAGGAATCTATTGTCATTTTGGTTCTTCCCCTTCCTTACTTGCCTCCCTCTTCTCTAAGGCCCCTGAGGCAACTGGAAGTTGAGCCATTGTAAAGCAAATAAAGTGAATTTTCAGAAAATCTGTGGGAGGAAGGGACAAAGCTGAACTTAGAGACATAAAGAAGGTAGCAGTAGGTTAACAAATAGGTCTTGACCTCTGCCCCAAAATACCTTTCATCAATGGCCTGTATTTTTCTCATAAATTTGTTATACTGCCTGAAAACAAACTATATGAAATTATGTTTAGATTAATCATGTTTAGATTAGATTAGATTCCTTATATGTATGCAAATACCTCTAAGAGATTTAAAGTGGCTATTAGACTCTTATTAGTATACCTGTGCCAAATAATGGCCCATTGCCTACAGGCTAATAATTAGCTTACTTTGCCCCATGACACATGAATATTAGGATATCAGGGACTGAGAGTTTGGGTTCTGGTAGAGAGAATAAGTCACTCTGTGAAGCCTAGCTGACTTTAGTGGTATGATAGGCAGAAATTTAAGATGGCCTCTTAAGATTCCTGGGTTCTGGACATGGGGAGATGGAGAGGAGAAGGGAGTTGAGGGAAATTGGAGGGGGAGATGAACCATGAGAAACTATGGACTCTAAAAAACAACCTGAGGGTTTTGAAGGGGCAGGGGGCGGGTGGGAGTTTGGGGGAGCCAGGTGGTGGTTATTATGGAGGGCACGCATTGCATGGAGCACTGGGTATGGTGCAAAAACAATGAATTCTGTTACACTGAAAAGAAATTTTTTAAAAAAAGATTCCTGGGTTCCTCCTGTACACACACCTTTTATCAGTTATTTGATCAAACACTAATCTAGAGCTGCTGTTAATAGATTTTGCAAATGAAATTAAAGTCCTAAATTACTTGACCATAAAATAGAGAGATTTTGTGAGTAGGCCTGAAGTAATCAATGATATCTTTCTTTAAAAATAGAAACTTTTCTCCAACTAGTGGCAGAACAGAAAGTCAGAGTTTTGAAGTAGTATTGGGATTTAATGCATAACAAGTTTTTTTGTTGTTGGTTTGAAAATGGAGGAGGATAAATGGAAAGGAATATGAGCGGCGTCTTGAAGCTGAGAGTGGCCCCTGATTGACAGCTTGCAAGAAAATGGGGACCTCAGTTCTGCGTACGCAAGGCATTGAATTTTGTTAACTTGATTGAGCTCAGAAGACTCTGATGCTCAGATGAGAACTGCAGCCCTGGGCATACCTTTATTTTAACCTTGTGAGACCTGAGCAGAGGGTTCAGTCAAGCTACACCAGACCTCTAACCCATGGGAACTGTGAGCTAATAAATGGCTGTTATTTCAAGCCACTAGGTTTGTGTTATTTTGTTATCTTAGCAATAGAAACTAGTACCTAAGTGATCTCCTAGGATAAGCCTGAGGGTTTTGGCACTCAAGAGTCTGGAAAGAGGAGCTCTATAAAACAAGGGGCTACAAAAAGCAAACTTAGCTATTCGAATATTTTGTTGATGGAGTGGGTCTCTGCTCAAGGAAGGGTAGGTAACTCTCTTCCTTCCCTCTCCCTATACTCCATCCCATGAACAGGACCTTCTTCTTCTAAGACCTAAGGCTTAGATCAGTCCTATTATTGCTGTGGTTCAGTTCTACAAAGTTAAATAGATTTCTACAGTCCAGCCTGAGAACTTAATTATTATGCATAATGTTGTTTCTATGGGAAAATGACTTTGAGTTCCCAAGAACTTAAAATCAAGTTTTTGGAACAAAACCATTCATTCTAAATATGGACTGTACTCATTTTAATAGAATATAAAGCCATAAACACCTGAGAACTGTTATTTGGAGGGTGAAGGGGAGAGAAGAAACCAGTCTTTAACAAGGCCATGATCCAAGCGTATCATGGATCTAGATCCTAGTTGCCTGTGTTCCTTTTTCTTTTTTTTTTTTAAGATTGTATTTGTTTATTTGACAGAGAGTGTGCGTGCGCGCGCGCGCACACACACACACACACACACACACAGAGAAAAGAGGAGGAGTGGCAGGCAGAGGGAGAAGGAGAAGCAGGCTCCTCACAGAGCAAAGAGCCAGATGCGTTGCAGGGCCCTGGGATCATGACCTGAGCCAAAAACCTACTGGGCCACCCAGGTGCCCCGTTGCCTGTGTTTCAATCCTAGCTCTGTCACTTGCCAGTTATGTGACTTTGGGCAAATTGCTTAATCTCTCAGTGCCTCTTGTTCTCCATTTATATAATGGGATAATAGTATCAATCTCATAGGGTTTCTGAACAAATAAAAAGAGCAGATAAAGCTCTTAGACTAACACTCAGCATACAACGTTAAGTGTTAGTTATTACTGTTATTAAGCCCCAGAAACTTTTCTTTTCTTTTCTTTTTAATTTTTCAGAAACTTTTTTATATTTCTTTTGCCTCTTAGCTTCCTTAGACATATCAGTTAATCTAAATCATTTTGGAGGTGCCTGACTGGCTCTGCTGGTAGAGCATAAGACTCTTAATCTTGGGCTTGTGAGTTTGAGTCCCACATTGGGTGTAGGAACTACTTAAAAATAACATTTTGTTGGGGGGGGTGCCTGGATGGCTCAGTTAGTTATGTATCTGCCTTCCACTAAGGTCACGATCCCAGGATTCTGAGATTGAGCCCTGTATTGGGCTTCCTGCTCAGCATGAAGTCTGCTTCTCCTCTCTCTTCTGCTCCCCCTGCTTCTGCTTGCCCATGTTCTCTCTCTCTCTCAAATAAATAAATAAAATCTTTTTTTTAAATCTTGAGGGGAAAAAATCTAAATCTGTTCTTCTCTAAATCTTTAGCTATTTTAGCATCTGGGAATTTACAGTCTCAGAATATTAGGACCATCTTTAATCCATTCCACTCAGAGATTCTCTAGGCTAAGGCCAAGATAGGATGTTCTTTTTATCTAGACCAAATTCTATCTACCTCAAGAAGCCGGGATACCTTTCTGTGTGGTTACCAAGAAAGAGAAATTCTTGTTTGTTTGTTTGTTTGTTTGTTTAAGTGGAAGAGTATAAAAGTGAAGAGAATAAACCTGGAAATGACTTTTAAGACCTCAGTCTTTAGGGTAAGCCTAGAATCTAAGTTTAAAGTGTGAAAATGATCTGACTGAGAAAGCCTGAGATCTGAGTGAGGGTATTATGACTAAATTTAGAATTTTGCTTTTCACCCTATGGTTGAAGCTTTCAAACCTAATTCAAAATGCACAACCTATTTGAGCCAAAGTCCAACATTCTGGCATATCAAAAACAAATAGCCATTCTTGACACAGAAGGATCTAGTTTTAAGAACAGTAAAAGGTAACTTAAAAAGCTTACTAAAAAAGCCACAAGAGGCATTGGGCAGCACATAGTTTTTTCTCAATATTTTTATGAGATAAATGCAAATAAATAAGAGACATGTGTTTTCTATTTTCCTGAAATTAGAGTACAACAGGCAGTGAGATACAGTTCACATTTGAATGGACTCAAGTTTTTGTTTAGAGGTAATCAATAATACAATTATTATTCTACTTGGCAAAAAGCAAAAGACTGGCAAAGAACTTATGAAAAGGGACTCTAGTATATCCCAGCACAATGTGTATACATCATTTAATTAAGGATGTATTTACTGACTCCTGCCTCTTTTATCCCCTTCAGGTGTTGACTGTGTCTTTGGAAAAACCAAAAGCAGATTTTGAAGGGTGTGAGGGAGGACAGAAAATGAAACTCTTCCAAGCATACTTCTTATAGCTCCAGCACTGTGAACCAAGGAGACTAGACAAGCCCCTGTGTATAGGGGTTGCAGGATGTAGTGAAAAGATTATGAAACCTGGATTCTAGTCCTGACTACCATTTAGCATAACCTTAGTTTTCTCATGTGTAAATTGAGAATACCAACCTCTGCTTTAAGAAATTCAAATGATTATTGTGAACGTCCAATGAGATCATGAGTGAGAACGTGCTTGTAAACTAGTAAACTATAAAGCACTGTGCAAACCCCAAAACTTTCCCTCCTCTGTGCACTATCTTATGTGTTTATCACAATACTTGGCACATTACAAAGTGAGGTCTTCACTGGTATATCTCATCTACCAGACTGTGAAGTCATTAAAGGCATGGAACATATCTGTCCTTTTCACTGTTAAACCCCTGCACCTAGCCCAGAGACTGACACAAAGTAGGTAGGTATCCAGTAAATATTAAATTGATCATAAGAAGTTAATATTAAAAAGGCATAATTTTCTTTTATGGCCCTTGATATTTTTTGCCAAACTTTTCTTATCACTGGTGCTCCTTCTGCTTCAGAACCCTACTGCTTGACACTTTTCTGTTAAAAAAATACTCTGGGGAAAATAACTTGCAAGATGTCAAGATGGACAATACTTACTGGGATATTTTCCTCTTCCTCTTGAGGAATTAGCATTCTAATAGTAGTGAAGAACTTAGGCTAAAGGAACAATCTCTAATGGTTGGGATTTCAGGCAATTGTGGGCAATTTTTGAGTTTATGCAAGAAGCCTTTGGGAGTCACTGATTTCCAGAGCCAGGTAGGGTGAAGTATGGCACTGGCCTTGGATGCAAAATTTAAGAGAGCATCAAAAACTCAGTAATCAAGATAAATGATAATTTAATAGTTGTTTACTTTTTTAGTCTTATTGAGATATGGTTTATATACCATAAAGCTCACTCATTTAAAGTGTACAATATAGGGTTGCTTGGCTGGCTCAGTCAGTAAAGCATGCGACTCTTGCTCTCAGGGTTATAAGTTCAAGTCCCATGTTGGGTGTAGAGTTTAGTTAAAAAATAAATTGTAAAAAAAAGTGTACGATACAATAGTTTTTGGGATATATTCAGAACTGTACAGTCATCACCATAATCGATTTTTAGAACACTTTCACTGCCCCCAAAAAGAAACATTGTAACCTATAAGAGTCAGTTCCCATTGTCAACCCCCAACATCTCTCCTCCCAGTTGTAGACAACCACAAAAATTTGTCTGTATAGATTTATCTGTTCTAGACATTTCATGTGAGTGAAATTATACAATATGCGGTCTTTTATGATTGACTTCTTTAATTTAGTATGTTTTCAAAATTCATCCATTGTGTGGATATACTACATTTTGTTTATCCATTCATCAGCTGATGGACATTTGACTCATTTCTGCTCTTTGGCTACTATGAATAATGCTGTTATGAGCAAGTTTTTGTGTGAACATGTTTTCCATTCTCTTGGACATATACTTAGGAGAACTGTTGGGTCATATGTTAACTCTAGGTTTAACTTTTTGAGGAACTGCCAAACTATCCCTCATTTTACATTCCCACCAGAAATATATATATATATGAGGGTTTCTACTTCTCCATATTCTTGTCAGTGATCATTGTCTTTCAGTTATGGCCATTCTAGTAGGCGTGAAGTCATGAATGGAAGATTTTTTTAAGATTAAAATTAATGCAAAAATCCATGATGAACAAAATATTGAACTTTTTAATAAAGACAGAACATGCAGTTCTGTGTTGAGCCATATTAGAGCCTGAGGCAAAAGGAAATATGTATGTTCCCATATACATGTTTCTGTTTCTTTTTAATGGTCATAAAAAAACACTTTGGAAGTACCTTTATGACTGTGAAGAGATATGAATATGCTTCCTTAATTTGAACATAAATTAAAAAGAAAAGAAAATTGGAAATGTACAAATAACCAGATGAGAGCATCAATTATAGAAAAAAGTATCAAACAGAAATTAAGAAAATTATAGATGTCCTAATTTCATATTTGAAATGGAGATATAAAAAATTACATGAAGTGCCCTCAAAATTTTAATTTTAACCAGAGAAAAGTTTTTGTCCATGAATACTTCTGATTTATAAAGAGAAACCAATGACTTGGCTCATAAATATTTTGATGACTTAAGTCCTATATAAATTTTATCTGAAATAGTTTTAAGAAGAATGCAAAATTATAACAACACAAACTATAACTGACTCAAGAAGAATAACTGACTCAAGAAGAAATAAAACATTTGAATAGATCTTTAAAAGTAAAGAGATAGAATTAGTAATCAATGAGAAGTCCATAAAGAGAGGCACAGGCCCAGATGACTTCACTGATTAATTCTACCAAATGTTTTGGGGCACCTGGGTGACTCAGTGGGTTAATGCCTCTGCCTTCGGCTCAGGTCATGACTCCGGGGTCCTGGGATCGAGCCCCGCTTTGGGCTCTCTACTCAGCGGGGAGCCTGCTTACCCCTCTCTCTCTGCCTGCCTCTCTGCCTACTTGTGATCTCTGATTGTCAAATAAATAAATAAATAAAATCTTAAAAACAAAAACAAAAACAAAAAACAAATATTTAAAGAAGAATTAACAGTCCTTCACAAACTCTTCACAAAAAATAGAAGAGGAAGGAACAATTCCCAACTCATTCTCTGAGACCAGAATTACCTTGATATCAAAACCAGAGAAAGACATCATTAGAAATGAAAACTACAAAAAAAAAGAATGACTTTCAAAAAAAAAGAAATGAAAACTACTGATATTTCTTATGATTATAAACAAAAAAGCTTCAACAAAATTCTATCAAGCTGAACCTGGAAATATATAAAGGGGATGATATGTCATGAAGTGGAATTTACTGCAGAAATTGGTTCAACATATAAAAATCAATCACTCTATTAAAATAATGAAGTGCAAAAACCACATGATCATTTCAGTAGATGTACAGAAAAAAATTAACAAAATCCAAACCTTTTCATGAAAAACAAAACAAAACAAAACAAAACAAAGTAGGAATAGAAGGGAACTTACACAAACTGAAAAAGGGCATCTTTGGCAAGCTGAATAATGGCTCCTGTCCTTATCCCTAGAAACTGTGAACATGTTACCTCACATAGTAAAATAGACTTAGATGTGACTAGGATCTTGAGATATGGAGATTATGCTGGATAATTTGGGTGGGCCCAATGTAATCGTAAGTTTCCTTATAAGAGGGAGATGGGATCAGAGTCAATGAGAGTAGATGAGAGATTAGGGATGATGCTACACTGTTGATTTTGGAAATTGAGGAAGGGGCCCATGAGCCAAGGGATGCATGCAGCCTCTAGATGCAAGAAAAATGCAAGGAAACAAATTCTTCCCTAGAACCTCCAGAAGAAACACAGACTTGCTGACACCTTGATTTTAACTAAGTGCAACTGATTTCAGATTTCCTATCTCCATAAATGTTAAGAGAGTAACTTTGTGTGACACTCAGTCACTGACTTTGCAGTAACTTGTTATAGTGGCAATAGGAAGCCAATACCACACCAATAAAAATCCTTTCTTCTTAGGTCAGGAATAAACCAAGGATGTTTTCCCTTACTTCTTCTTTTTCTCCTTCTCCTCCTTCTCCTCCTCCTCCTTCTCCTTCTCCTTCTTTCTTCTTCTTCTTCTTCTTCTTCTTCTTCTTCTTCTTCTTCTTCTTCTTCTTTTTAAAATTATTCATTTGAGAGAGAGACAGAGAGAGCACAAGCAGGGGGAGAGGCAGAGGGAGAGGGAGAAGTAGACTCCCCGCTGAGGTGGGAGCCTGATGTGAGGCTCCATCTCAGGACCTGGAGATCATGACCTGAGCTGAAGGCAGATGCCTAACCATCTGAGCCACCCAGGCACCCCCCTCTTTTTTAAAGATTTATTTGAGAGAGAGAGAGAGAGCACAAGTGTGAGGGGCAGAGGGAGAAGGAGAGAGAATTCTAAGCACACTCCATGCTGTGCACGGAGCCTGATGTGGGACTCAATCTCATGACCCTGGGACCACAACCTGACCTGAAACCATGACCTAAGCTGAAACCAAGGGTCGGGCACTTAATTGACCATGCCACCCAAGGGCCCCTTCTCTTACCACTTCTATTCAGCCTTGTAGTAGAGGTTCTGTCAGGGCAATTAGGAAGGACAAAGAGATAAAATAAATTAAGATTAAGAAAGAAGTAAAACTTCACTGGATTCTACCCCTGAAACTAATAATACAGTATATGTTAAATAAATTGAATTTAAATAAAAAAAAAAAAAACAGAAAGAAGCAAAACTATAGTGGCGCCTGGGTGGCTCAGTCATTAAGTGTCTGCCTTTGGCTCAGGTCATGATTCCAGAGTCCTGGGATTGAGCCCCGTATTGGGCTCCCTGCTCAGAGGGAAGCCTGTTTCTCCCTCTCCCACTCTTCCTACTTGTGTTCCTTCTCTCGCTGTGTCTCTTTCTGTCAAATAAATAAATGAAATTTTTTTAAAAAGAAGAAGTAAAACTATATCTATTTTCAAATGACATAATTTTGTGTACTGAAGAGCCTAAGGAATCCACAAGAATTCTAGAAGTAGAACTAATAAACCATTTTGATAAGGTTGTACAATACAAAACCAACATACAACAATCAGTTGTATTTCACACATTTGAAATGAACAATCTGAAAATGAAATTAAGAAAACAATTTTATTTAAAATAGCATCAAAACACTTAGAAATATATTTAACAAAAAAGTATAAAACTTGTACACAGAAAAATTACAAAATGTCATTGACAAAAATTTAAGAAGACCTGAATATGTGGGAAAACATCCATTCCGTGTTCATGGATTGGAAGACTTCGTATTGTTAAGATGTTTTGTATTGTTAAGTATTGTTAAGATATATTGATACTCTCCCAAATTTTGTACACATTTAACACATTCCCTATCAAATTCCAGCTTGACTATTTCAAAAATTGCCAAGGTGATCCTAAAATTAATATGAAAACACAAAGGAACAGGATAGCTAAAACAATCCAGAAAAAAGGAATAAAGTTGTAGCACTCAGACCCCTGGATTCTTAAACTCACTTCAAAGCTTCCGTAATCCAGATTTGTGGTAGAGACATAGGTTAGAAATATAAATGAATGAAATAGAATTGAGAGTTCAGAAATAAATTTTCACATTTTATGGTCAATTTCCTACAAAGAAAGAATAGTTTTTTTAAAATTTATTTATTTTTATTTCTATTCAGCATAACAGTATTCACTGTTTTTGCACCACACCCAGTGCTCCATGCAATACGTGCCCTCGCTAATACCCATCACCAGGGTCCCCTAACCTCTCACCCCCTCCCCTTCAAAACCCCTCGGGTTGTTTTTCAGAGTCCATAGTGTCTCATGGTTCATCTCCCCCTCCAATTTCCCTCAACTCCCTTCTCCTCTCCATCTCCCCATGTCCTCCGTGTTATTTGTTATGCTCCACAAATAAGTGAAACCATATGATAATTGACTCTCTCTGCTTGACTTATCTCACTCAGTATACTCTCTTCCAGTCCCGTCCATGTTGCTACAGAAGTTGGGTATTCATCCTTTCTGATGGAGGCATAATACTCCATAGTGTATATGGACCATATCTTCCTTATCCATTCGTCCCTTGAAGGGCATCTTGGTTCTTTCCACAGTTTGGCGACCGTGGCCATTGCTGATATAAACATTGGGGTACAGATGGCCCTTCTTTTCACCACATCTGTATCTTTGGGGTAAATACCCAGTAGCACAGTTTCAGGGTCATAGGGAAGCTCTATTTTTAACTTCTTGAGGAATCTCCACACTGTTCTCCAGAGTGGCTGCACCAACTTGCATTCCCACCAACACTGTAAGAGGGTTCCCCTTTCTCCACATCCTCTCCAACACACGTTGTTTCCTGTCTTGCTAATTTGGGCCATTCTAACTGGTGTGAGGTGGTATCTCCATGTGGTTTTATTTATTTTTTTATTTCTTTTCAGCGTAACAGAATTCATAGTTTTACACCACATCCAGTGCTCCATGCAATGCGTGCCCTCCACAATACCCACCACCAGGCTCCCCCAACCTCCCACCCCCCGTCCCTTCAAAACCCTCAGGTTATTTCTCAATGTGGTTTTAATTTGAATCTCCCTGATGGCTAGTGATGATGAACATTTTTTCATGTGTCTGATAGCCATTTGTATGTCTTCATTGGAGAAGTCTCTGTTCATATCTTCTGCCCATTTTTTGATATGATTATCTGTTTTGTGTGTGTTGAGTTTGAGAAGTTCTTTATAGATCCTGGATATCAATCTTTTGTCTGTACTGTCATTTGCAAATATCTTCTCCCATTCCGTGGGTTGCCTCTTTGTTTTTTTGACTGTCTCCTTTGCTTTGCAGAAGCTTTTGATCTTGATGAAGTCCCAAAAGTTCATTTTTGCTTTTGTTTCCTTTGCCTTTGGTGACATATCTTGAAAGAAGTTGCTGAAAGAATAGTTTTTTAACCATATGGTGCTAGAACAACTGAATGTTTACATGCAAAAGAAAGAAGTTAGATGCCTTTTTTCCACAATAAACAAAAATAATTCAAATTAGTTTAAAGATCTAAGTGTAAATACTAAAACTATAAAAGTCTTAGAAGAAAACTTAGGTGTACATCTTTATGCCTTTAGGTTAGACAATGGTTTCTTAGATATGACATCAAAAGTCCAAGGAACAAAAGAAAAAACAGATAAATTACATGTAATAAAAATTAAAATATTTTATGCTTTAGATGACATGTTAGAAATTGAAAAGAACCCATAGAATAAGATAAAATATTTGCAAACTACATATCTGATAATGCACACATATCCAGGTATATATATCTTACAACTCAACAGTAAAGGACCAATAATCTAATTGAAAAATGGACAAAGGATTTAAATAGACATTTCTCCAAAGTAGCTATGTGAATGGCCAATAAGTACATACAAAGATGCTCTACCTTGTTAGCTATCAGGGAAATGTAAATCAAAAACACAATGAGATGCTACTTCTCACCTACTAAGCTAGCTATAATTAAAGTGACAAATGTTAGTAATGATGTGGAGAGACTGGCACCCTGATACTTGCTTGTAGTAATGTAAAATGATACAGTGCCTTGGAAAACAGTTTGCAATTTTTCAAAGGGTTCAGTATAGGGCTACCATATTATCCAGCAGTTCTATACCTAGGTATATGCCCAAGGGAATTGAAAACATGTCTATAGAAAACTTGTTCACAGGGACGCCTGGGTGGCTCAGTTGGTTGGACGACTGCCTTCTGCTCAGGTCATGATCCCGGAGTCCCTGGATCGAGTCCCGCATCAGGCTCCCAGCTCCACGGGGAGTCTGCTTCTCCCTCTGACCTTCTCCTCGCTCATGCTCTCTCTCACTGCCTCTCTCTCAAATAAGTAAATAAAATCTTAAAAAAAAAGAAAACTTGTACACAAATGTTCATAGCAGCATTAATCATAATAACCAACAAGTGGAAACAATTCAAACACACATAATGGATAAACAATATGTTATATATCCATACAATGGGATATTATATAATCATAAAAGGCTTGGAAAAGGAATAAAGTACTAATATATGCTATATCATGCATAAACCTTAGAAATATTATGCTATACAAAAAGAAGCCAGTCACTGAAGGCCACCTGCTGTATTACTTAATTTATATGAAGTTTTCAGAAGGGATAAATCCATAAAGACAGAAAATAAATTAGAAATTGCCAGGGACTTGTTTGTTGAGGAGAAAGATGATAATGGGTATGAGATATCTTTTGGGGGTAATAAAAATGTTCTGAAATTAGATAGTGGTGAGGGCTACTACTGAATCATACTCTTTGAAAGGATGAATTTTATGGTATGTGAATTATATCTCAAAAAAAAAAAAGACCTGGGGTGCCTGGGTGGCTCAGTGGGTTAAAGCCTCTGCCTTCAGCTCAGGTCATGATCCAGGGGTCCTGGGATCGAGCCCCACATTGGACTCTCTGCTCTGTGGGGAGCCTGTCCTCTTCTCTGTCTTTGCCTGCCTCTCTGCCTACTTGTGATCTCTGTCTGTCAAATAAATAAATAAAATCTTTAAAAAAAGACCTTCAAGACAGGTCAATTTTACACAGAGAAAGTTGTGTGATTTTACATGTCTCATGATACATCCTCATTCTATATAAATGCCCTCAGTGGTTCAAAGTACATTTATAGATTTCTTCTTGTTTTTCTTCTCATACCCTACATCATTTAGTACAGTGCCTTCCAAAATGTATGATCTTATAAGTCATTTTAGGTGTGAAATGTATGCATTATATGTATCAATTGCTTTTTAATCTCCTTGAGCTCCCTAATAAAAAACATTACTCAAACCTCATGTTTTATTTTTCTCCCCTTATCCACAAATTCCCTGAGGCTAAAAATCATGGTAGATTCATCCCCCTATTCTTTGCACACTCAAACTTCGCTTTTATTCCCACCTTGTATTAGTGTCTGATACAAAGATACTGCTTATAATTCTTTTAAAACTCCTTTTATTTTCCCCTCCCCAACTTGAACCTAATCTTGATGACCAATACTGGGTTTCATTCACATTTGTATTCTCTACCACCCTCTTGTGTAGCCCTATTCTTCATATAAGTTCTTTTTTTTAAGATTTTATTTATTTATTTACTTATTAGAAAGAGAAAGAGAGAGAGCATGCGTATGCACATGAGCTGGGGGAGGGGCAGAGGGGAAGGGAGAGAGAAAGAATCTCATGCAGAATGCTTAGTGTGGAGCCCAACAAGGGGGTCGTGATCTGAGCTGAAACTAAGAGTCTGGTGCTTAACTGACTGAGCCACCCAGGCATCCCTACATGCAAGTTTATAATTAATGAATAAATTCTGTTATATCTGGTCTCCCATTTGCCACATCAAATTGTACTTTTCCCCAATTCATGTTTCAAATTAATGTACTCTAGTTTAACTATGCATGCATCTATTATTTGGACTGTAATTTATAGGTTCATTACTCATTTGTTTGTCTTAAAAAATAAATGCAAAAGTAAGAGAAACTATTGTCCCAGAGATCATTGCCTGTGCAATTATATTTGTATATTCTCCAAATGAGAGTCTGCTAAATATGGCCAGATGATGGTGAAATCCCAACTCTTCGCTTGCCTATTTGGATTTTACATCCTTGCAGGAGACAGTTTTCTTACTTTTGAAACAATTACAATAAAAGTTGAAAACTGGGCTCTCAGAGAGAATGGAACAGGTACTGACTGGACCAGAGATCCAGGAAGTCAACAGGATCAACCTTGAAGAGCAAATATTGTAGGTTGGCCACCAAACTCTGTCTCTGGTGTTTTCTGGAGGCATTTTTCTTCGGATCAAGGCAGGTATACTAGAAGTAATGTGAGTGGTTAGAGGCAGGGGTTTCTACCTTTGCTGTGAATTAATTGAGCTTTTCTCCTCCTAGGTCCTCGGGTCCAGCACCTCTCAATTTGATACACAACTAAATAAAACAGTGCATCATGTTTTCCCCCACTAAAACTGACTAGCAGCTTCAAAGCCTATTGTTCTACTAATGTTTCCTTCTGATTATTTATTTATACATATTTCTTTAAAATCCAAATTGTCATTTGTTCCAGACAGAAAAAATCCTGAGAGTCATCAGAGCAAAAGTGAAATAGGTTTCACTCAATGCTCTCCACTTTTCTACATACCCTTAAACTGATGTAGAGAGATGTTGTGTACTTAGCTCAAAATAAATACACTTGGTAGTACAACCAAATCCCCTGCAATACTCAGAATTGATTCTCCCTTTACCCTAGGTTGTTTGCCTGACTCCCTCTTCTCTTAGGATAAGTTATTTCTCAAGATGCCAGAAGTTCCTCTGCAACTGACTCGTGGTGTCTGCCCTATCAGTTTCCTAGATGTGCTCACACTTGTCTAAACCCCAGGCAATGACACACCCTAAGCTTAAACTAAGACCTCTTCATCTCACTACACAGATTACTGACAACACAGACTGTCTCCATACAGTGTTTTACACAAGAATGGTCATAAATCAAGGCAGAGAAGTTTACACAATTCTCTATGATTAACCTTTATTTGAAGGTGACAATGATCAAAATAAATAAAGAAAAAGTAATGATGCAAAGAAATAGAATAAGCGGGCGCCTGGGTGGCTCAGTGGGTTAAAGCCTCTGCCTTGGGCTCAGTTCATGATCTCAGGGTCCTGGGATCGAGCCCCGCATCGGGCTCTCTGATCCATGGGGAGCCTGCTTCTTCCTCTCTCTCTGCCTGCCTCTCTGTCTACTTGTGATCTCTGTCAAATAAATAAAATCTTAAAAAAAAAAAAAGAAATAGAATAAGCATATTCCATGCTGGGTTCTTGTACAAAGCTAGAGGTAACATTAGAATGGAGAGAGAAACCAAACTTTGGAAAGGGATTAGGACCGCTTTATTGTCTTTCCCATACTTTATGCAGCACAAACCTTCCCTCAAACTAATCTCTCACACCTTTCGTGCACAATGCTTCACAAAGAAGTTTCGGCCTTGTTTTTTAAACGTGTTTTGGGGGCTCGCGTCCAGCTAGTGTATTTTCCGTCATGGAGAGAGCCAGGAAAAGATAAACGTTTTTGATAAATATACAGGCTTTTTAAAAGAGTTAGGGCTGAGCTCAGTCAAACGAAGAGAAAGGAGCTTTGGGCGTGAGAACAGCGTCCCAAACCCCTTATGAAGATGCTTAGTGTTACAGAATTAAACAAGGAAGCAACTTGTTTTGAATCCAGTTTTGTCACTCACTCACTGTATGAATTTAGGCCTAACCCTTCCTATTTCTGTCTTCAGTTTTCCCATTTTTCATTAGTTGAAGTAGACTTTGATCTGTAGCAGCACGGGGCTCCCTGGCGCAAAAAAAAAAAAAAAAAAAAAAAAGCTTCTGTCCACTCTTAGTAGCACTTACTAGCTGTTACACTTATTAGCTGTTACAGCTTTTGGAAAATCGGTTTACCTCTTCTGGGCCTTAGTTTCCTCATTTATAAAATTGGGAAAATCAGTCCCTAGCTTACCTTACAGTATTACAATAATTTGGCAAAAT
The DNA here is from genome assembly GCA_004024625.1 of Mellivora capensis. Classification (NCBI taxonomy): domain Eukaryota; kingdom Metazoa; phylum Chordata; class Mammalia; order Carnivora; family Mustelidae; genus Mellivora; species Mellivora capensis. The sequence continues at coordinate 5,942 of PISX010013822.1, read as the reverse complement.
AACAGAAAGGCAGTTTTGTCTTAAAATGCCGTACACCTGCGAGGTAACTGAAAGTCGAGAACGAGAGAGATCTATAATGTAGAAAGAAGAAAGGAGTGGAGGCAAAGGCAAAAGGAACTTGGAACGGAAAAAGAAAAAGGAAGATAGAAAAGGAGGAAGGACGAGGCAATTTCGACGAAGATAAAGGCCGTAAGAGGACGCGCAAGCGCTCTGGAAAACTGGGGGTAGGGCCGCCGGGAAGGTGGATCACGTTGCCGGCGGAGCCATTTCGGCAGTGCACGGCGGTTGGGCGCGGACCTATTTGGCTGTGACGCCCGCTCCTGGCTCTTATCCCCTAGAGCTCAACTAAGACTTAAGATGGCGGCGTGCCTGCTGAGGGAAAGTACTGCCGGCCTACCAGGTGTGGAAAGCAGCCAAAGAGCAAATCTGAGGAAAGTACAGAAGCTCGCCAACTTTTGTTTTGTGGTGAGTGATAAGCTTCACGTCAGCTAGAAAAGTGTCCATTAGTAAGGATACACACTTCGGAATCGCGTGGCCTGCCCAAGTGGGGAGAGGAGCCGGCCCGTTTCTCATTTTTCTCTCCCGCCTCGCTGTAAAATATCGGAGAGTAATTTCTCTTTCTTTAGTCACCTTACCATCACTGAAAAAGCTAGACGGTTGCAGGTAATAGCTCGTAGGAGAGATTCTGGGCCGTTTTTCTCTTATTTTTTCCTCGTTTAAATGGGTTTTTATTGACACCACGTGGGCTTAAAATGAAAGATTTTGTGTCCCCAGAGCGCTTTCAGGAGCAGCCTAACCTCTTGGACCTACTTTCTCTTACTTTCTTCGTACTGTATTTCGCGTGCAGACGTTATGGTTTTGATAATCAGTCTGTAACACATTCATGTTACAAATAGATTTAAAAAAATTTTTTAATGCCCTTTTTGTTTCAGATGAGAACTCCTGGGCATTTTAACATTAACATTTGTTCCAGAAGCACATTGTTATGTCAAACGTAGGTGTGTGCGTTGGTTACAGGTAATCTTTGGGGGGGATTGTTACATTATTTCGTGGATTATTACCTTGATTTCTCACTGAGTAGGAAAAGAAGTAGATTTTCCGTGTTTAGATCTGTTGATGAAAATAAATTTGTATTAAGCATAACATGTTTGGGGAAGACAGTAAAAAATGTGCAGCTTTGTTTTTATGACGAGTAACTGGAAACAACCTGTATAGCCATCTATAGATTGTTGGAATAAATTGTGGGACCTTCATGTTATGAGATATTTTGCAGCTGAAGAAACAGATTTACCTCTTTACACACTTTTGATCTAGAGTATGTTAGATTGTTATGTGAGAAAAGTAAGTTGCAGATGCCTAATATATTCCTGTGTCTGGTGGGAGGGGTGATGAGGGAATGTAAGATTAACTTTTTTTGTCCTTTTTTGGGGGGGTAGTTTCCACATATGTTATGAAATAAGTACTTGAAATATACAGACATGTAAAAAATAACAAGAGATGCCCCCCCCAAAACACAAAAAACAGTGAACCTCTGTTTTCATCATCCAAACATAAAAATAATACATTACTATGATAGTTGAAGTTCTCTGTGTACTCATTCCTGGAGTCATCTCTTTTCTTCCTTCATCCGCAGAGGTAACCATTATTTTAAACAGTGATTATATTTCCCATGCATTTCTTAAACTTTTGTGACATGTGAACTACTTTTAAGATGGGTTATTATTTTTTTTTTAATTTGAAGAGGATTTTTTAAAAGAAAAGTCAATAAAAAATAATTAAGTGCCTCTTACCTGGATTACAGTAACGGGGCCGTTTGAAGTTTCTTCTAAGTTGAAGGCAGAATCTAATTAAAAGAAAAACAAACAGGAAATAAGTGTTGGTAAGGAAGTAGAGAAATCGGAACCCTTGTACATTGCTTTTGGGATAGAAAATGGTGCAGCACGGTTTCGCGATTTCTCTGTAGGTTAAACGTAGAATTAACCGTGCTTCCTTGCCAACACTTGTTATTTCGCTTTTTTTTTTTTTTCTTTAAGAAAATTAAAACCATTTTAGTATGTTTGAAGTATGTCATGGGTTAGATTTGTGTTTTCTTGAAGAATGATTTGGGGCATGTTTTCATGTACTTGTTAACCATTTGTATATTTTCTTTGCAGAAATGTCTGTTCAGGTCCTTTGTCCATTTTTTAATTTGGGTATATTTGTTGCTGAGTTGTAAGAATTCTTTATATATTCTGAACTGTTATATATATGGTTTGGAAGTTTTTTTTCCCATTCTGTAGGTATTTTTAATTCTTTATAATGTCCTTTGGTTTGGTGTACAATTTTTTTTTTTTTAACTTGAAGTCCAGTTTGTCTATTTTTTTTCTTTTGCTTGTGCTTTTGGTGTCAACTCTAAGAATTTTTTTGTTAAATCCAAAGTCATGAAGATTTATCTCTGTGTATTCTTCTAAATGCTTTATGGTTTTAGCTCTTGTATTTATGTCATTGATCCATTTTGAGTTAATTTTTGTATATGGTGTGAGCTCCAGCTGCATTTTTTACATGCATATAGCCAGTTGTCTCAGCATCGTATGTTGAAGAGACTGTTCATTCCCTATTGAATGGTGTTGGCACCCTTGTTGAAATCAGTTAGCCACAGATGTATAGGTTTATTTAAGGTCTTTCAGATTTATTCCATTTGTCTCTATATCTGTCCTTATGCTAGTACCACACTATTTTGATTATTGTAGATTGTAGTAAATTTTAAAATTGCAAAGTGTCGCTCCTCCAGTTTTGTTCTTTTTCAAGATTGTTTTGGCTTTGTGGGCCCCCTGCAATTCCATATGAATTTTAGGATCAGCTTGTCCATTTCTTTTTAAGCCATATGAAAAAAAAAAAGGAGTTGCAAACCAAAAACACAATAGTACTGGCTTTTATAGTTATCTGTATAGTTATCTTAACCTATGTTCTTTATTTCTTCATACACTTTCTATTATTTCCTATTTCATATTACTTTCTATTATCCTTCCAGTTTAGCCTGAAGAAGTCCCTTTGGCAGTTCTTTTAGGGTAGGTCTATTAGCAACAAAATCCCTCATGTTTTCTTTATCTGGAAATGCCTTAATTTCTCCTTTCAGTTCTTTTGACAGAAATATAATTCACACACCATACAGTTAACCGTTTAAAGTGTACAGTTCAGTGGTTTTTAATCTATGTACAGCCATCACTGCAGTCATTTTAGAATATTTTCATCACCCCAAGAAGTCCATGCACTTTAGCATGGACCCATATCCCCTTGAGCCCTGTCTGCCCAGCCCTAGGCAATCATTAATCTACTTTTTGTCTCTATAGATGTCCCAGTTTTGAACATTCTCTATGAATGGAATAATATAGTATGTGGTCTGTTGTGATTGGCTTCTTTAGCATAATGCTGCAACGTTGTAGCATGTATCAGTACTTCATTCTGTTTGTGGCTGATTAGTGTTACACATTATGGATATACCACATTTTGTTTATGCATTTATTCATTGATGGGCATTTAGGTTGTTTCCACCTTTAGGCTATTAAGAATAATTCAGCTAAAATATTCATGTACAAATTTCTTTGTAGACATGTTTTCATTTCTCTACGTGTATACTTGAGTGTTTTTGCTGGGTCTTACGGTAGCTATGTTTAATTTTTTGAGAAACTGCCCAACTCTTTTCCAAAGTGGCGGCAATCATTTTACATTGACAGCAACAGTGTATGAGGGCTCTAACTTGTCTGCATTCTCACCAACATTTGTCATCTGACTTCATTCAATTCTAGCCATCCTAGTGGATGTGAAGTTGTATCTCATTGTAGTCTTCTTTCCCACAAGATTAGTCCTCAGATGGTGGTTCTTAGGGAGGGGCAGTTTGAATATGCCCACAATCACCCTGGGATGACTGGTTTTGTTAGGGCTGTCTTTCCCTTACCACACCCAGCAGCCCCGAGATCAGCTTGTTGGGAACTAATTGTTCATTTGTTTTCCATAATGCCCGGGGGCATAAACTACTTTAAAAGTTAATCCAATCAAAATATGGGTCCTTTGAACTAGTTTTTGAGGATAGTGTTTGATACTTGTTTTGACCTTAGGAGGGCTCCTCCCAGTTGTTTCAGTCCCCAGCTCTCTCTTGCAAGCTAGTTTACCTACGTAGAGTTTAGCCTCTATATTTTGAATCTGCTAGTTGGCTTTTGCTACAACCTCCTTTTCTTTTTAGGACTCCTTAAGGCTTGACCTTCTCCATGCTCTTGTAAATGCAGTCAGTCCCTTTGGGAAGAAATTTAGAGCTCTCTGTTTTAATGTCTGCTTGAGCCTGGTCTCTGGAGGTGGGGTAGGAACAACAGCAAGTTTCACTCTGAGTGACAATACTTTCTGGGGTGTAGGGTGTAGCCAGAGGTCATCTGGGTTTGCTTTTCTCTCCTCACAACCCAGGGCAGGGATGATAAGATTCCAGGTCTTTTCCATGCGCCATACCCAATAAAGTATAGATTCCACCTGCGGAGGCTGGAAGGGCTAGAACCCCTACCTCTCAACCACACTGGCCCAGGACTCAACCCTATTAATAGGCAGCTTGGGGCTGGATGAGAAATGGTTCTTCCTGGGAAGAAAGCACTCTGAACTCTGGACCTGGAGGGAGGGGCAGAAAGGGAGCCCTGTTACCTTGGTTGCAGGAACCTGGAACGGAGATTGCGCTTTCTTGAGCTGAGATGAGAGAGAGAGGTATTTGTTCAAATCAGACTCCTCTTTCTTAGTGAATTTTTGAAGTTGTCCTTGAATATATGTTTCTTCATTTGCTGTTTATCCTTAGATCGGTTTCCAGAGGCTTTAAATGGCTTTAAAAAAAACAGAACAGTTTTCATCAGTTTCAGTGGAGAGCTGCAGGTCACTGGAGCTCCTCATACTGTCCTGTCATAAGCTGATCTCTCTCCTTTATTTTTGAAAGATATTTTTTATCAGATACAGAGTTGTTGGTTGACAGCTTTTTTCTTTCGGCACTTTAAATATGTCATTGCATGGCTTTCTGGCCTCCATGATCTCTGATGATGGGTTGTTTCTCTTTTCTTAATTGTAGGATTCTTTTGGGGGAATTTCTATTTGGGATGTCTTTGAGTTTATTCTCTTTGGGGTTCATTGAATTTTTTAAGTTATGTAGATTGGCCACTGTTAAATTCTTTGACTCTCTTATTTTGTTCTGGGCCTCTCATTTTGCATATGTTGCTACGCTTGGTGTTGTCTCTTAGAGTCTTAATTTTTCTTCAGTTTTCTTTTTCCATTCCTCATACTAGATAATCTTAATTTAACTATCTTCATGGTCATTTATTCTTTCGTCAGCCTATTGAAATTTTATGTTGAACCCCTCTAAAATCCAGGGAATTTTTCATTTCAGTTATTGTGCTTTTCAGTTTCAGAATTTGTATTTGGTTCCTTTTTATAACTTCTGTTTCTTTATTGTTATTTTCTGTTTATTGATCTTCTGTTCTCCTGGTTTTCTTTAGTTTTTGTTCCTGGTTTCTTTTAGCTCTTTGGCATATTTATGAAAGTTGATTTTTTTAGAAAGTTTAATGTCTGGCCTTCTTTGGGGACACTTTCTGCTAACTTCTTTCTGTGAATGGGTCATACCTACTTGTTTGTTTATATGCCTAATAATTTTTTAGTGAAAAGTTGCCTTGAAAAGAAGGCACACTTTGAATTTTGTTGTATGGTGGCTCTGGAAATCAGAGTATTTCCCCCCTCACCAGGGTTTGTGTTGTTGCTTATTGTGGGGGTGCAGTCATCCACTTGTTGAATGACAGTCCACTTGTTTAAAGCCTAAACTATTTTTGCAGACTATATTCCTTGTCATATGTGGTCACTAAAGTCTCCTGCCATTATCTTTGTTGTCAGGCAGTGACCTGATAAGATTTCTTTAAATGACAAAATTTTTTTTTTTTTTTTTTTTT